>CM076409.1:21747116-21869060 GCA_038363315.1 Mugilogobius chulae
AATGGTTTTAGCATTGGGATGGCAGAATCAGTCTAAATATGTAAAAAAAAAATTTTATTTTTTAATTTTTTTTTTTTTTTTGGAGAGGATGGACAATGGTTTTAGCATTGGGATGGCAGAATCAGTCTAAATATGTAAAAAAAAAATCCAAATATACAACTTTGATTTTTGCACATTTCACCATAATAATGTGCATAGTGCTTTAAAAGCTTACAACACCTGCTATTCCCAAGCAGTCTCCCATTCACGTACTAACCAGGCTCAAGCTTGCTTAGCTTCCGAGATCAGACGAGAACAGGCGTTGTCCAGCTAGTATGGCCGTAAGTGAAACCTGCTGGCATGAAATGACTCTTTATTGGACGTTATGCTCTGTAATGGTTGCAAATGAGAAGTTGACACTTATAATGGATATTCATGTGAGTCAGCTATATCTTTTTTTTTTTTTTTTTTTTTTTTTTTTTTTTTTTTGGAGAGGATGGACAATGGTTTTAGCATTGGGATGGCAGAATCAGTCTAAATATGTAAAAAAAAAATCCAAATATACAACTTTGATTTTTGCACATTTCACCATAATAATGTGCATAGTGCTTTAAAAGCTTACAACACCTGCTATTCCCAAGCAGTCTCCCATTCACGTACTAACCAGGCTCAAGCTTGCTTAGCTTCCGAGATCAGACGAGAACAGGCGTTGTCCAGCTAGTATGGCCGTAAGTGAAACCTGCTGGCATGAAATGACTCTTTATTGGACGTTATGCTCTGTAATGGTTGCAAATGAGAAGTTGACACTTATAATGGATATTCATGTGAGTCAGCTATACTCTTTTTTTTTTTTTTTTTTTTTTTTTGGAGAGGATGGACAATGGTTTTAGCATTGGGATGGCAGAATCAGTCTAAATATGTAAAAAAAAAAATTTATTTTTTTAATTTTTTTTTTTTTTTTTGGAAATGGTTTTAGCATTGGGATGCAGAATCAGTCTAAATATTAAAATTTTTTTTTTTTTTTTTTTTTTTTTTGGAGAGGATGGACAATGGTTTTAGCATTGGGATGGCAGAATCAGTCTAAATATGTAAAAAAAAAATCCAAATATACAACTTTGATTTTTGCACATTTCACCATAATAATGTGCATAGTGCTTTAAAAGCTTACAACACCTGCTATTCCCAAGCAGTCTCCCATTCACGTACTAACCAGGCTCAAGCTTGCTTAGCTTCCGAGATCAGACGAGAACAGGCGTTGTCCAGCTAGTATGGCCGTAAGTGAAACCTGCTGGCATGAAATGACTCTTTATTGGACGTTATGCTCTGTAATGGTTGCAAATGAGAAGTTGACACTTATAATGGATATTCATGTGAGTCAGCTATACTCTTTTTTTTTTTTTTTTTTTTTTTTTTGGAGAGGATGGACAATGGTTTTAGCATTGGGATGGCAGAATCAGTCTAAATATGTAAAAAAAAAAATTTATTTTTTTAATTTTTTTTTTTTTTTTGGAGAGGATGGACAATGGTTTTAGCATTGGGATGGCAGAATCAGTCTAAATATGTAAAAAAAAAATTTATTTTTTTAATTTTTTTTTTTTTTTTGGAGAGGATGGACAATGGTTTTAGCATTGGGATGGCAGAATCAGTCTAAATATGTAAAAAAAAAATCCAANTTACAGATAGTGGTATTTTTATTAATTTAAAATACACTTATAACAGTCACAGCAACGTTAGTAAAAGATAGCAACAAAAAATAAGTTTTAGCTTAGTTAGCTAGCTTTAGCCAGGTAAACATTAGCCGAGGCGTTATTTTTAAAAACTAGCTTGAGGCTATTTATTGTTTTATTGACAAAAATGTGAACATTTTAGGTTATATTTTTACACTAATTTGCACATTTTTCTCACGGTAAAGCATGTTTTAGTATTTTTATCAAACTTATAACACTACGTAGCTACTTTCTTTATAAAATTTAAATAATAACAAATTCAGTTTTTTTGTTTTTTTTTAATTTTAGACTATGACGTTCCCTATTTTTTATTTTAACATATATTCTGTTCCACAAATTTAAACAAATTCTACATTATGACAATTTTGTAAATTTGTTTTTGTTTAGGCAAATTGGCTTTAACGTTAACGTATGCAGTCATTAGGCAAATTTATTTTAAGTTATTTTTAAAAATCTAGTGTTTTCCAATAATAGAGAAGAAAACAATAATGCATTTTTTTTCTTTCATGGCTTAAGAGTAAAAATAAATAACTGCATTAGAAAATATGCTCGAGTTTGCAGTTTAAATTTACAGAAGTATGCTTAAGTAATTTGTAATTAGTTCTTTAATAAATAGCACCTACTCGAAAAATGTAAAACAATATCTCATAATTGTTTTATTATAAACAGTGGAAACGCCAAAACTATCAGAAAAACTAACTATTACCGCTTTCTAGGTGGTCCGTCTCTTACCGTGCGCTGCGGGGCTGTAGGACATGCGGGCCCGGGAGTTGTGGTGATAGTACGGGTTTCCTTGTGAGTCCAGGTGGTTAAAGAAAACATCCACCTCATCCGGAGGCAGCAGCGGGGTCGTGGGCTCCATGTAATTGTGTCCCAGGCCCGGGTGATGCGAGTCCGGGTGCTGCTGTCCGTTCAACACGGCGCTGTGGTGGTGCATCCATCGGGGCTGCTCTGGCGCCACATCCATGACTCTGTGGACTGGAACAGCGGCTGGATCGTAAACTTTTGAGGTATCCACAAAACGATTAGGGTTTTAAGGTGTCCAGAGTGCTTTAGAAGACTTCTGCAAGTGTCCATTTAATGCAGGTGAGGAAAAATGTTGCTGCTTGCGGTCCAAGTTAATCCTCCAGCTTTTCCTTCGTCACTGGAAACCTCAACAGCAAACATCATATTAATATTTTAAAAGTGGAGTGCTACTATCTTTTTCTTGTAAGAAGAGTCCCTAACAGTCCAGTATCAATGATACAGCGAATCCACCAGAGTAGAGCAATGCAGACAGCACAAAAACAACATGAGGGAAAAGGCGTCTCCAATAAGAAGAGTAAACCTGCCTTGGACATGGTTGACACGCACACGTCGCTGCAGATGTCCCGTGTCTCCTTCTGGTGCTGTGTGTCCTCTTTGCTTCTCAGTGGTGGTTGTCAGACTCCTGTCCGTCCACTGGGACTTAAAGCAACACGTAAGAGCGCTGTGACTGCGGCTGACAGCGGGGCAGGCGCTCCTGGAGTCCAGGGAGGAGCCTGTGTGCTTCGGCCCGGCCTCAGCCAATGGGAGCGTGTCTTTGCAAACAGATCACTGATGTACACTCAGTCCTAATCGAATGTTTGATATTTTGATACATGGTTAGTGTTGGATCTGTTTGACAACATCTGACAACATCTTAAATGTGTTTACGTGATTGCATCTTAGATTATTGTTCACTATTTGGGCTAAGGTTTTAGAGACTCACCAACTGTATTACCAAGATAATGGCATATACAAAACGTTTATGGCCACGTTTCATATCAAATATTTTCAGCATAGGCCTCATAATACGTAGGTCTTTAATCCAGTAGGCTATCCAGTATCTTAAATACACAAAATGCTTGCCCTTTGAGGCAGTTAAGACATTTCTGTGCCACAGAGAAAGATCCATGTTGGTTTTAATTTCTTTGAAGAAAATTGGTTTAATGGTCCACCAGAGTTGCAGAAAAAAGTGAAAATGTCAGCAGTAGTTTTTCACATGTTGCCACTGAAGACATACATTTGGATAAAGTGGCGCGCGCAGGTCACGTGCCCTGGCAGAGTCTTATCTAACTTCATCAAATGGCACGTGTTGGTGCTTTATATTAACATTTAACATCATGCCCACAGTGATATTTGTTTATGCTCTTTGTTCAAATAAGTGTCTGTGTTTTTAGGCTCGGCTGTGTCACTTCAGCCTCGCGCGCATGATTGACAGACAATAATTGGAAAAGGAGCGCGTGCATCCGTGCCGCCTGCCCGACGCCGCTCCAGACGTCAGCGCGCGCCCTGATGGAGGAAGAAAGAAAAAAAAACTGACTGAGGACATGAACTTCTCCCGAGGCAGAGGACTGAGGGACAGAGAAAGAGAAGAGGAGGAGGGAGAGGTCTGCTCGCTCTGGGTGAGGACTCATGGCATGAGCACGAGGAAGAACTGAAACTAGTATTTACAGTGTCTCTATTAATAATACATCAGCAGGGCCACGACCCCTGCTGCGATTTCTAGGAACAAACTGCAGCCATCGAGGTCTATAAGCTAACAAGATAAATGGTCTATTATTACACATGACTGTGCTGCAGTTAATGAGTTTAACATAGTCGACTAAGGAATTTGGCTTATTTTTTAAGTAGTCAACTAGTCAAATGACGACCAAAGGTTTTTAGAGAATAATAAACCTATAAAATACCAAAAAAAATATGTAAGCTCCAGAAAACATAGTAAACAATTGACTGTGTGATGTTCAGCTTCAGCATTAGACTCAAACTTGTTTATTAATAAACACACTTTGTCCTTTGGTAAGTTTCTTCTGTTTTGTAAAGTGATTACACGTTGTTTGGGAAATCCAACCATAACTCACTGTTCATTGCGGATCTTACTGTATTTTTTCATTTTAGACGGTGAGGCAGTGAAAACATCATCAAAATGAACTAAGCAGGAAACGAACATGTTGGCAAGATGCTAGCATTTTCAAAAACAAACAAGCCAATCTTTGCACACAGACTTGTGCACAAAACAGCTGGCCAACTTCATGTACTTACGAGTATTTCTGCTAGCGTTAGCCTTTGTACATCAATACATTGGTGAAGTATTTTCCTATTTGTCAAGTCTAATGTGTTTTCAGAGACATTCACACAACTCGCTGTTCAGTGCCTGATATTCTGAATACTTACTCATTTTAAACTGACTTATGCTGCTTTTTTTTTTTTGCCTTCCTATTTAGGGGTATGGGAATTAGTGAAATGGCACTTTACCGAGTGGGGAAATAGCAATATACGCTCCTCCTCATGTCATAATTACTACTGAAGTGGGAAATATTTTGATGCCCTAGTTGAAAATAACCTTTGACCTTTCAAATTGCAGTCAGTGACAAAAAAATCACAAAGAAGATTATTACATGTTTTTTTCCATTATTGGCTAGTTATTTTATTATCTGGAAAATTATATGACAGACAAAGTTGAGCGGTTTGCATTTACTGTAATTCAGTAAAAAGTCTAAATTTGTATTTTTTTCCCCTCAGAGCAAACTTAAGGGCATTGGAAATTGTTAATTTGTTTGGATTTTACATTTGACAAGATAAAGTGTGTTTTTCTTACAAGTTTCCTGTTGTTAAGACCACAAAACCATTTGAACACAACCTACTAGTAAATCCATCTTTTCCAGTGCAAATAATAATAACTTTATTTGTACAGCACTTTTTCATATGCTGCAACAATGAAGGCAGCATTAGTGAAAGCCTCATAGAGATAAGTGAACAGGAAATGCTCATATGTACAGAAGCTAACTATTTTCAAAATAAACAATCCAACTGGCGTTCTGTGCACAGAGTCTATTATCAAAACAGGATTATGATCATTTCAGCAGTTGATGAGCACGATTATTTCTGTTGATTGCTGGAGGTGCACACGATGATTAAAACTAAACACTCCTCCTATCTTATCAGTACAATTATAAGAAGGCCACGGTCCAAATCTACAAACCTTTTCTAAACACCACCATCCCAAAGTTTAGGTTCACAAATGTCCGCCGTAAGCCCGCGTGGAGAAAAGGCGTGCTCGTGTCGGGACAAGTGTCGTGGCATTAGCGCTCATCTGCATCACAATGGCCCAACACGCGCGCTTTGAGAGTGAGCCCTTTTGATGTGGCGCGGCGATAAAAACCCTTATCGGCCCCGAACATCCACTGCCATTTCAGGATTTGACATTAATTCAATCCGCCTTTCTACTGCTCTTTTCTCCCACGAATCATGCGGAAAGAGCAGGTCACATCCACCGTGGACCTTATGTAAGAACGGAAAAGTATAGGGTATAGCTTAATTAAATGTACTACTATAACTTCCACAATACGCAATGCAGATTATTTTATGTAGACCTATTTAAAGATGCACCGTGTAGCATTTTGGAGGTAAAAGTCAACTTTACAATTCAGTAGAAGTAGAAAGATATGTTTATTGAGCATTCTTATTGGGGATAAATGTGCCATTGTTTAAAAATTATAAAGTAGTCCCTCTTCTTGTACAAATAATGGTTTATTTTGTGGCTATGCAAGCTCAGTCAAAGTAAAGTCACACATTTTTATTGTTTATTGGCATCTAAACTATAACTTTTATTATTATTTATATTGTTATTATTATTAAGTCGTTGTTTGTTCTTATTCCAGTGAGCTCGTGATCCTTATTGACGTTCCTCGCGCTGCCAGATTGAAAGCAGAAAAAAGGAAGGAGAGAAATCCAATGGATCCGTGGTCCCCGTGATTATAAGGCATCCCGGGGTAATTTTTCATCGGCGCTGGCTAATCTTTGTTCTTTGTGAAGATAATAAATAGCCTAATCGTTATCAGCGTGCTGCTGGAGGTGTCGCGGAGAATGGGTGCTGATCGGCCCGGGAAATAGGCTCCGGAGTCCCGCTGAATAAATGGCATCCCTTATCTCTGCCTCCCAGATTATCGCCGCCTTTTCAAACTCCCTCAACAAATACATCTAATGCGAGGCATGCATCATTTACGGGCGCAGATCTGGCACTGATTTAGAGATAGATAGATTGATAGACGGAGGAGGGGAGCTTTCTGCAGACGCCGGGTTTAAAGCTGCTTTTGGCTTTTTTTATTTACAAGTGAAATGTGCGTGTGCAAAGTCTTCATTGCGCGTGTTTAGACAGCGGAGCGCGCCACACTTCTCCATTGTGTGAGGTTATCAGCCAGGCCCATCTGAGGTTCCGCTGCTTTGTGGCGCTATCATGCATCTTATTTCTTTTATTCGACAGTGTAAGAGTTAAATATATGCAGCGGGACAGTAATATGCTGTCGAATCTAATCTGGCACAGCATCTGCAAATATTGGAAATAGATGGACACAATAATGTGAGTTTACTCAACAGGCCACACTAAAGACTAATGATCATTTTGGGTTTGGTTTGGACAAAACTCATTAAAGATCTTTTATGAACAATTATTGGCTGTTCAGTAAAAAGGTTACACATATGCACATCTGTTGCTGCCCTGATTTCTAACTAGCTACATACTAGAGCTGGGAAATATTAAGAAAAATGAATATCTGATCATTTTTAGGCATATCTCAATTATGATATTCAGACGATATGTCAGTCCAACAGGAAAATTGTTAACTATAACTGTATTTCACTTAAGACATGTTCGACTGATCCATTAGTAAACTAAAATGATACAACTCCTTTTCAAAACTGGTAATTTTCAGAGATTTAACCAAATATTCATGTTCAGACAGAAAAAAATGCAAGTAGTGAGATTTTAAACATTTCTAATCCTTCTTATTACAGGAAAACGATATATATTTTGGTCGACAAAGAAGCAATGAGCTATTCATTTCAAGATGTAATTTACATTAAAGATTACGTATTTTAGCTGTTTTTTACTGGAAGCATCAAGTTTGACTGAATTTTGGTTATATAAAGCAAAAAACAATATTCCGTTTTGACATATCTTCAAAACGACATTCACAATATTGTCCAGCTCCACTTACTAAATTTGAAAAGTTCATTTGGAAAAACAGATAAGTGCCATTTCAAAAAGTAAGTGATGGCTTACAGTTATGGCAGTGTCTTCAAAACCAATAAAAAAACAGCCCCTTTCTTAATAAAATGTACTCACAATTGTTATATGGGTAAAGACAATAACAATAAGCCTGGGTTTAATACTCTCAAATTTGTGTTCATAGTTTTTTAAGCATGCAGGCTAGTATTTTTATTTGTATTGTATTGTAAATCTGATTATTAAATGGCTAATTGTTTAGATAATAGAGCCTTAGTGCCCCCTTAACACGAAGCTCACTTTTTTGGCTGATTATATCTATACATTCTTATAGAAAGTGGACAGATAAGTGAAAAGATTGTAAATAAAGACACTGAAATAGTACAAGTGCAAAGATACTATCTGGGAACCACACACATCAGCTACATGCACTTAAGACTTATGAGTTAATCTTAATGATCGTGAATATTGATTAGGTTTACACAATTGTGGTAATTGATTAGGGCAATAATCATAACTGAAAGTGAATTTTAACAAAATGCACAGCTCCACTGCAGTACTTCAAATCTGAGAGTAAATTTCACACTTTTTTCACAATTTAACATGACAAAGAAGAATTAGTTGTTTTTAATCTCATAAGGTATAAATATCCACTGTAAAAATATTGGTATTCCTAAATGTTTTAATTTGTTTTACTTTTTGCAGGTGGGACATGTGTTACTATCATCTCTTGAAACACCTATCAAAGTTACAACATGAGTTAACTCCATAATTCTTTGCTCAAGGTAAATATTAGACAATGTTGTCGTTGTTGTTTTAAAGATTGTTTAAAGTAAAAACTTTATTGAAAAGAGCAGATTTAAAACACAGATTAACAAATAAATGTCTGTTGTAAATTTCCAAATAAAAGCAGAAAATTGGTGTCTTTAAACCAAAATGTATTTCAAATCAATTTATTTTTGTATAGCCCAAAAAAACAACAACAGTCTCTGAGGACTTCTCAAGATTATTAATTTAGCAAACATGAATAGTAGGAAATCAAATAAATCAATGCAATAAAAATAAAACAATGCAGTACAGTAATAATCCTAATATGTAGTAAACAATACATATTAGGATTTAAAAACACATTGCATTCTCAGTTTACAGAAGGTCATATTGTAATGTATCTTTTAGTTCTATCTCATATAGGTAATATTGCATTGTATTTGTGTTTGATCTGCATGTGTAGCTATCCAAATACGCAGGCTATTTGAGCAAAAAAAAAAAAAAAGATTTGATCAAGATTACATGAAGTTACACATTTTCTCAATAGGACCCCCAAACTCCCTAAACTTTGAATAAATCAACTTGCTACAAGTCGATGCATCATTTAAGCTCTAATAATGACAGTAAATGAAAAGTTAAAACGGTGTAATTGACTCTGTGCATGTAGCTCGGTTACTTAAGGTTTAGCGTTAGCATGAAGACACAAACACATCCTTTTATAAACACACTTTGGTCCTTTGGTGAAGTTTTCTCCTGATTTGTGAAGTATTTAACATGTTGTCAGAGAAAACCAAACACAACTCACTGTTGCTGCTAGTTTTTATAGTTTTTTTTTAATTTATTTAGACTTGGGTAGTGAAAACCTCATAGAAAAGAACTAAACAGGAAGTGAAGGTGTTAGCATTTTCAAAAACAAACAAGCTAACTGACTTCTGCTCACGTAACCTTTTGAATACGCCATTTTTAGTCAAACAAATACATCAAAATACACATTCGCTATGACACGAAGCCTCAAAGCCGGTCTGTATGTCCGTGTGCAAATGTTAAAGTTTCTCCCTCCAATCCGCCGCGTGATGGGTAATAACCGCCGCAGCAGCCCTGAGCCCGCGCGCTACTGCTGCTGCTGCTGCTGCTGCTGATGGTCTCCAGGGCAACGCAGATAACGCCTCAGCCATTTCTCCATATCTTACAGTCTATTATATTCACGGATTAGCTCTACTTCCACAGAAAGGTCAAATACAAAGTCGAGAGCTCCCCCCGCAGGCCCCTTCCCCCCGCCGTGACAGAGCAAGACCCATTTTTTATTTCATATTATCAGGATGAACCGCGCCGATGACCTTCCCTGACGCGCTTTGATAGATGCTCACCTCCAGCGTCAGGCCCACACAAAGCCTCATTTGTATTCACGTTTTTTTTTGTTATCGCCAAAGCTTTATTATTCATTTTTCTACAATTGTTTTTTTTTTTTTTTCTTTAATGCATTGAAACTTATTTAGGACGTGTAATGGTCTAGCTTTGAATGAATCGTCAAGGCCAAATGTGGACGTAACGTAAGAGCGACGTGCGTGAAGGCCGTGTGTGTTAAATTATAAGGGACAGAGCGACACCTGCTGCAAAGAAGTGGTATTTTTGTTTAAGTGTAAAGAAGAAGTGAAAATACTGAGCAGAGAAAATGGTGGGCTGATTATTGTTTTGAAGAAAAAAACTAAACAAAACATGAATTAAACACATAATACAAAGAATACATGCAATAGAATAGAATCAGACTCTAGTTGGATCGTAAAGCTGGTTAAGGCAGGGTAATTTGTTGTTTACAGAGAAAATAATGTTTAACTTTTGCTGCCTGTACAGTTTGCGATTTGATAATGTTTAACTTTCTGTTGTTATTTAGATTAACGGACTCTGATTAAATACCAGCATTATTGAAGCATTGCTGGCTTGATACATTTGCCAATGTATCACAATTTTTAACAAAAGTACTTTTGTTGAACTACATGATTTACAAATCTGATATGAAGTATAGCATTTTTATCATCAAAATTGTAAAAATGTCAAATGCATAAACAGGTTTGTGTTAAAACAAGCTAACATCTGTAGCTTTATCTCAATGAAATATGTACTGTACACATATATAAAACCTCTTGCAGTATGTTGATATAGCAGAACCACCAAACCAAATTTAGTATCACAATACAAAACAATATTGTGTTATTTTTAAATGAAGATTATGTAATTACTGAGCTATAAAAGTGAAAACTAATATTATCTGAGTTAGACCATACATTAGGCCCACTCACTTTCCAAAACATATTTTCTCTTGTTAGTATTTGATTCTGGGTTATTACATAACTCAAGAAATAGAGGCCAACTTTAATTTCTTGCCTGAAAATAAGATTTGCCAATGAATGTAGTGTATTTTTCTTGTTTCTTGTTATTTCCATTTACATTTTCTGACTGATTTCCAGTGAGAAAATGCTGTGATTTTCCATATTTTTAAGCCAAATGATCCACTTTGCTCTTGCCAGTCATTCTAAAATATGCTCAACGATAAATATGACCTAATTTAAGGTAATTTAATTGATTCACTTTTTACAGTGAATGTTTCAGTTCTGATTTAAATCAGCTTTAGACCTGGTTTAGATTTGGTTTAATGCTGTGATAATCCCGGTTCGTTTTTGGACATTTTCTAGAGCAATTAAAAAGAGACCGCTTCATTAGTTGGTCTCACTGTAAAAATAAATCTAGTCCTGTGAATGTTTGGTGCAACCTCTGGTCAAAAACAGTGACACATTGTGCAAACACCCAGCCCAGAGGCCATGGTCCTCGGTAAAATCTGGCACGCTGGGTAATTATAAGTTGAATAGCCCTGCCATACATTGTGTATTGTATAAAATAATATGTTTGTTTAATCTAATAAGAGAGAAAGCTTTCTTATGCTTTGATGAGACGACAAAACTCAATCTGAATGAAGATGAAGAAAGCACAAACATGTAACTTAACTTGAGAAAAATGGAACATTTATTGTAGAAGTGAGTCATACTTAATCATTTTAACTTGAGTCACTTTTGTTTGAATTGTGGTTTTTAGAGTTGTTTTTTACTTGAAGAAACTATGTGAAACTTAACAGTACAAAAAATCACAATACTCTTGCTTGAGTAAACCTTTTGGGTTCTTTGTGAATACATTTGAATGACAAAACAACAACCAAATGAAATGTCCTGTTTCTTGCACTGCTGCTTCATATAAGCTTGAAAAAAAAATCTTAGTTATGTCCTCATAGTTATATCGACTTTGAGTTAAAAATCAGATGTTGGTTCTAGAGAGAGTTACTCAAGGTGCAAGGTGTAACTTTCTGAATATGAAAAGTCAGACATAATTCAGTAGAAATACAAATAATGTGGAAAAAAATATGACTAAAGGAACTACTTTTCCATGGAAACAAACACGAGAAGGCTTTTCTGGACTAGTAATAGTTAATTTTGTGATCATCCAAACCAGCTCAAAATATTTATGATTTATTTAGTGCAGCAAAGACATGTAAAAAGACAATATAGTAAAAAAGTAATATTATTTGGAAGTAAAATTTTGTCTAGTCCGCCCACGTCTGAAAGCATATCCAGCGCGTTTCCGTAAAACTTTGCCGTATCCCACAGCGGTCTCTGTGCTTGCGTCTTGGGACAGACTGTTGGAGGTCAGAGGTGTCCTCAAACGGGGCAGCGGGTCGAGAATGTTTACAGCTCGTCGTCACTACAAACCTGTCAATCACACTGTGTTTTAGCAGAGCCGACCTGGATTTACACAGCTCTAAACACATCTCCCTTTTCAGATGGCACGCTTTTATTATGTCTTTGTGAAATCCTACGTGCGCTTTACACGACGAGACATGTTGGGATTTGTTTCATATGTAGCAACTTTGAATTACTTACATTACATATTACCTGCTGTTTCCTGTTTTTCGCCAAAACAGGGTGAGTTGGTTTAGTTTGAAACCACTTCGCTCTCTCAGATCCTCCTACACAACAGCGAGAGGTGAACGAAATTTACCACAAGAAACTAGACGATCTATGTGCACACTGATCAATAAAAAGAACATTATAATCCACTTTACATCGGAGTGCTATGAATTATCTGTTTTTTCATTAAAGTTGCACTGTGTAACTTTCTGGAGGTGAAAAGGCATTTACACAATTCAGTTAAGCACATTTTTTACTCTTAATGCCATAATATAAAAAAAAAATCAGGACCAAATAAGCTATCCGTTTTGTGGTCATGCAAATTTGTTCAAAGTGAAAATGCAGATTTTTATTATATTTAATGTAACAAAGACAAAAACATGCTTTCATTCATGTTTTATTTTTGATTAAAAAGAAGCTACACAGTGCACCTTTAAGTTTCTTCTTCACTGTCAGTGGCTAAATCTAAATCCAACTGACAAGATTTTCAGAGAGAAACAAGCGACCAAGCCTTTAAAAAAAATCACAAAACAAGTGACCTCAGCCCTTTAGTAAAGTGTTATTAAATAATCAATTATTTAGAACATTGTGTGCCGCCTCAAAACAACTTTCTAGCAATTTGTAACATTAATAACGACATGAAAATATAAATGTATAACTTTTCTTGAATCTAACCTGAAATTTGCTCAAAAGTGCCACCAAAAAACAAAAAGAATTTAATGAAAAGAAGCCCAAAGTCACTTTAAAAAAGTAGGGATGTAACAATATTGATGACATGGTGATATGGCGATACCAAAATACTATATCGTCACAATCACCTGACAATATTAAACAGCATCCAAAATAGTTAAAGGTTGTATGGAGGATTTTCAAAAATTGTTTGTTGTCAGTCTTGGTCAAAAACAGTTGCACAGATTTGTAACAGCCGTGTACTTATGCTAAACAAAAAAATAATTGTAAAATGATATAAACTGTGGACATGATGAGGCCAGTAAAACGCTGACCAATAGATAATGAGGTACCTCGTTATCTATTGGTACCCCTCAGTGTTCCTAAGTAACTCATTGGCCCAGTTGCAGTGAAGGGTGTGGCCCAGAGAGGGGAAACACATGTGCGTCAATTGAAAAACAGCGAGCAGTTGTTGGATTTGAAAAATCCTTCACACAACACACATTTTATGCAAAAAAAAAAAACAAAAAACAAACACAACACCTTATTTAGGGGTTTATCAGTCAACGTGACTTCCCTCTACTGCACATGTCATGTGCAGAAAGAGACACTGTCCATCTTGTTGGCTGTGGAAACTTTTTTGATTAAAACAACAAAACTGTTTAGATCAGGGCTGAACCGGTCTGACAGACGTCTGTCTCCTGAAGCTTGAGACACTGTTTTTCTTGCTGTTTTTTCCTTCACCTGAATGTAACGTTTAAGGGTCGCAGGGTCGAATTTCTTTCAGAAATGTTGATTTGGCAGCATAACTTGTTTTCACGCAGTTATAACCTCTTGTATTTACAGTAGCTGACAACAGCACTGGTCCATTTTGTTGCCACGGCTTGTGTCAATCAGCAACAAAAAATCTCTCTATAGGGGTAGTTTGCAGATCGTACATACCTATAAAGAAGTGCACTAACAATGGCAAGAAGTAGGTTGTAAAAAATAGTCTGTATTTGAAAAAACACAATGTCGGAATCACAAAAAAGCCGATAGTTACAGGGATGAGCTCACAAGTAGATTTTTTTTGCCCATCCCTAAAAACATTCATGCAAATCAGTTTAATACTTTTTTTTTCTTCCAGTTTGTGAAAAAGCCTTCCTTACTGAGAAAAGCCGACCCACGGGGCAACATGATGGACTGCATATCATATTATCTTGGTAATCCCACTCATGTCTTTTATGTCTGGACAAACTCTCTATTGTTGAACTGACAGTGGGCCTACAGTATATCACAGACCTCAGCTGCTAAACAGTCGCTAATACTATACAGGAACAGTATCATGTGGGATTTTATATACAGACCATTAATAATGTCATGAAATGTATTAATTATATATTGCCATAGTTACATAATAAACTTGAAAAGGATTGTTAGATCTTTATTCTGCAGTTGCATTGTAGACAAAACAATACTCAAAAGTTTGTCATACATTGCAGTAACATGACTTTCCAAAAGAGTGTTTAAGTACTTCACAACCAGTGAACCGTCTGATAAAAATAAACTGTCAATCTCCTGGAAATGCTAAAGTTAAAGAAAAAAAATTGAAACCGTAGAATTTATAGTTAAGTCAGCTATTATGGGATGAATCTGATTAAGTTTGTAAATAGGCTTTTGTGATATTGACAAAAATGAATATCTCGAAACTGATATTCAGACAATTATTACGTCAATAGGTTGCGTTCTAGTTGTAGATTGCGATAAGAACACTTTACTTTGCCATGAAGTATATAAAATCATTTCAAACTGTTTAGTGATTTCCATTAGTGACTACACATATTCATTTTTGTATTATGTATACATAATACATTTATGTATATTTCTTTGTGCTACAAACATCTGTGTGAAATATTATTGTTCTGGAGAATGTTGTAATATCACATGAAGACAACCTAACCGCTGCAAACAAATGTGAAATGTTTGCTAATGAATCCCAAAGTGCAGAAGAATTACATTATTATTCATGTTGAAAGTTACTGGCACCATGTTTCTCGGTTTTCTATTCTTAAAGGGGACCTTATGTCAAATTCACTTTTCTAAGTTTTTAACCTTGTTATAATGGCCTTCCTTCATCATTAGTTTACTCAAAGTTATGTTGAATTGATTCATTCATGTTTGAGTAATCTTGTATTGTTCTTCAGCTGGAGCTCAAGTTCTCAGAAATCCCCGTTCTCAACCAACCTATTCGCTCCCACTTGTCTGTATTTACTTGTTATAATTCAAAAGATTAATACCCAAAGTGAAGCATAAATGGTTCAAAACTGTCCCATAGCCACTTTCCAACAAGAAAAATTGTTTTTAAAAATCTGTTGCTTTTTACAGATACATTTTAAAATAAGAGGCGGGGCTTACAGTTCTGCAGTTTTGAACAGGAAGTCATAGAGCTGCTCCTATTTTTAAGTTGTTTTAGATCAACTTTGTGTTTTACAATGAATAAAAGGTAAATTACTGATCTGCACATGTTCTAGTTTCTTACTAAATATAAAAAAAAAAACACAATAGGTCCCCTTTAATTAACTTTTTTTTGAGGCAGTTTTAGCTATAAAGATATACTTGATATCAATTTTTGGATATCTTGAAAACAACATTCACTATATTATATGAAATATAAATAAATATAAATTAAACAAATTGAGTAGGACTCTTTAGTGTACTAGCCTAACTGATTTTTTAAGGTATTACTAAAATAATTTTTAATGAAATAGCTTCAGGTTTTGAAGAGGAATAGACAAAACCCAAAATATGCTAAATCTGGTGTCATTCAGGCCCAGGCCTGTGACACAGCTACTGATGGTTTTTAGTACAGAGTTAAGTCTGGATTTTTCCAAGTTACTAAAACTCATCAGAAACAGAGAACCTAGAGTTTGAAGACAAAGAGCCAGGAATGACAAACTGAAAGTGTAATTTGTCCCTAAAATAAATACCTCACCCACAGACCCACAGAAGTAACTTTAACAAAATTCACTTTTAGCATTTCCTCTTCTTCCTTAGAGCCATGAATGGTGAGATGTTGCTGACGTTTGTGTGGATTACAGATGAGCTCCTTGTTGTGACTCTTTCATGTGTGTTTGTGTCAGAGCTACGTTTAATCAGATTAGATGAGCCGCAGATTCCAGAGCCACAGATTGCCTCATCAGCATTCACATCTCTTTACCTGAGCTCGTGATCTCCCCTTTATCATATTTGCTGATGTCAGTGCTGCATAAAAGTGTTGTTTGAATCATTTGGGTAAAAAATACTGCATAACTAAAACAAATTAACATTGCTTGTAGTCAAATCTAGATGTGAATGATTTTTGTGTGAAGCTTTGTCGTTATAATTGTGATTTATGTTTTTATGTTGGACTTTGTTCACAGTTCACTTGGAACATCTGTAGGTGACTATGCTAATACATGTATTAGACACAAGCAAAGATTTTGTTATTGTTTGCAGAAGAATATGTTACCAAAACCATGCCATTACCATTCAAAAACAGTAATAGTAGTTTTGTAAGTTCCTTTTAGTCAAATCCACTAATCTAGTGCTGGTCCCTGGTCAGTAACTCCCAACCAGGGACCAGCACGTACCAGGCGGTACTTAGTATATTTTTTAGATTAACAAACAAAGTGATTTGGTAAATTATGCATCATGAAGTATGATTTAGGGCACTTGAACTTCATTATAATTAAAACAAGAAACTATAAACGTTTATATAACTGACAGTAATGCTGTATAAACATATATTTCATAATATCTACTGTCAGTTTGAGGGTCCTCAGATGTGAAAGACAAATTTTGCTGGTACTTGATACTAGAGTCGGCAATATTGTGATAAAAATCAAATCGTGAGCTCATCTCTGTGACAATGGCTTTTTTGATGAAATCGTCATATCGTGTTTGACCATTTCTCCATTTGCTGCACTGACTATATTTTTTTCAACCTATTACTCTTAGTATCAATGTTGCCAGATCCAAGTCTTTATAGCGACTTTGGACTTCTTTTTTTAAATTCCTTTTGGACCGCGCAAGGAATGAATCTTAGCTATTTTTCAGTTATAATTTATTCAAATATATCAATTTATATAACGGAAACATAGATTTTTAGGATGTTTTCATGTCTAAAAGTCGTTAATAATGTAAGAAAAACACATGATATGGCAAAATCCCTAACAGTTGTTTTGCAGCAATGTTCTAATTAATTGATTCTTATATTAACTTTTTAGTGTTATAGTGCTGAGTTTGCTCGTTTCTCTCTGAATATCTGGCAACACTCTTCAGCTTTTAAGAGCTGGATTTAACTATTGATAGTGAAATGTATTTACCTCAAAGACTATAGGAAAATAAACAGTCTACAAGAATCGTGATAAAATCGAAATTGTGATCTGGCTCCAAAAAATGTTTATATACATTTTTTTTGCCATATTGCTCAGCCCTACTTGAGACAAAAAAAAGCTGGTTAACTAGCTTAACATTTATTGCAGTTGTTAATCAACTAATTTGCGTTGAACTAGTAGGAACCAGGAGCAGGTGTTCACATTTTGATGCTCAGTTTGTACAAGGACAATAGGATGTCAGAAGGGTGTCAGCTGTGTCTTTAATGTTAGTGAGCAGATATCTCTTTTCCTATTAATATCATTGTACTTTGCCATAAAATATCTTAAAAATGATTTCACACATTTTAAATCTGATGATGTTTGCTGATGGCTAGACTCATTACAGTTTGTATTATAACAAAAACAGCCTTTAACCTGTTTATGCTCTCTGTCTCTTTTCATTGATGATTTCAGTTCTTTGTCATACAAACTTAATTCTCCAATAAAGCTTTAGTCAGTGAAGGCTTGCAGGACATCAAAAAGAAAAAAAGAGTTAATTTCTCCTTGAAAAACATCCAAATACATTGAATGCAATCAAATTGATCATAAAACATCACAATTCCCACCTTTACCTGCCGTAAACTATTTTTTTCTTCAGGAAGTAAGTCATAAAACAATATCTACATAAAAGATAGCTTCCAAATGATGCCTCAACAAAGCAGAAATGGATACACAGACAGTAGGGTTTGGAATTGGGCATGTGCAATTCAAGAAAAAACAATATGATGTAGGTCTTAAAGGGTTAAATAATCTTTGTTTTTAGCTGCTATGCACCTGACTGAAATAACTATAGAATGTTGTGACGTCTCCTGAACCAAACCTATTCATTCTATTCTGATTTGACCATAAACAATACCTTGTTTATGTAACTAGCTAAGACCTTTCTGAAATAATATTTGTAAAGGAGTACCACAAGGATCAGTTTTAACCCCTCTTCTATTTAATGTATTCGCTTTGTTTGTGTTTGCGTAAGCGCTATCATAA
The DNA here is from genome assembly GCA_038363315.1 of Mugilogobius chulae. Taxonomy (NCBI): domain Eukaryota; kingdom Metazoa; phylum Chordata; class Actinopteri; order Gobiiformes; family Gobiidae; genus Mugilogobius; species Mugilogobius chulae. The sequence continues at coordinate 21,765,595 of CM076409.1, forward strand.
TGTTCCTCAAAGTCTGTCACAGCAACTAGATAAATCTCCTGCTACTGTCCTTTCTATTAATAATCCTGAAATGAACCGGTTAAATATAGGCTTAATAAAAAGACTAAAAGTAGCCAAGGAAGACACAGTGTTCTTGTGGTGTGTCCTTGCACTCACCTCTTGCCTCGCGCAGATAGAGATGTAACAGTAGATAGACACAGCGCCCTCCCCCTCCTCCCTCCCCCATCACCACATCAGGATACACTTGTGCTCTGTGATTCCGGTTTCAAACGGATTCAAGGTTTTAGGCCCATCCAGGCTGAGGGTGAGGGTTTAGACAGCCGTGTGGTCAGAGAGGGGGAGGCGGAATAACGGACTCTTTCCCCGGATACGACTCACCGCACGACTTGCACATCGGCCCCTCGAAACTCCCTGAAAAGTCACAATACTGTATAATCAACAATAAAAGTAAAATTATTGTGAGCTTTTTCTATAGTTTAATAGGAATAAGAAGAATTAAGTTCAGACCACCGATCTCAATGAGCTCTTTATACTTGCAGCAATTTAAATTAATAAACTAATAATTTATTCAACAATATAATGAGTAATGAGCATAAGGCCTACAATTTAGTTTATAATTTGTTTCTGAAACCTTACTAGAGTTAGTTCTTAAAATATTTTGCTGAATTTTAAGTTAATGTCCATGTGATTTTTGGCTGAAAACAACCTCATTAATATGAATATACGTATAGTTAGCTTGTCCACCACATAGACTTAGACTCTTAAAGCAGGGGTGTCCAAACTTTTTCAGAGTGGGCCGCATTTTGAAACTTATATGGAGCAGAGGGCCATATACAGTATTTCACATCAGTGAAGTGAATCATTTAAAAAATTAAATTTTACCTAATTCTAATGCTCCACCACACCTTTAATAGAGACCTAATCATTAATTTTATTGTTCAAAGTTAGTTTTTTGGCTATGTAGAAGAATAGCTCAAATTTCACATTAAAAACGATACTTTTTGTAATTTGGGCCAATCTAGCGGTAAGTCTGAGGGCCAACAAAAATTGGTCCAAGGGCCGCATTTGACCCCGGGCCGCAGTTTGGGCATGCCTGTCTTAAAGTGACAAGTTAAGATCATTATATTTAAGATTTCAGTAAACATTTGACAAAGTTCATCTCAGTTTTGTCATTCTTTAGGATTAAAACTTCACTTCCTGTTCGTAAATTATGACATCACGCTAGGGAGTTGCTGAGCGATCGTGCAATATATTGGGCCGAAGTTCTTCTAAATTAACGGGTTTTCACTTCTTGAGACACAAAAACACACTACAACACAGTCATTTTGTTAAATTTATGATTATACGCTCATTAAAATGTGTTAATTGCGAAAAAATTAAAAATGTCTTTGTCTTCCTAGTGTGATGTTTAGAACTCTCCTCTACTTCCTGGTCTTTTTTCCAACATATTTTCAACCTTTTACATCACAAACTTGTACTTGATTCATTTAAAATCAATCATTTACTTTTACGACTAGTGTTATACTAAATTAAATTTAAATTGTCATATGTACTTTATTATTGTCATCTGTCAAAATCCCAATGGGAATTTATAATTGTAATCTGTATTTCGGAAACGAGGGTGACTGTTGAGCTCATGGTTGAGCACTATATTGCCAAGGCAGTCTGAACTTTGACCCCATGTCCCCCTAGTGGCTTGCTTTGAATTAAGCACACATTGATTAACTTAAAAAATTGTCGTAAAATATTTAAATGTGCCTTCTTCCGTTTTAAAGCACTTTACTAACTCTTCTGTGTCCTAAAGAAAGGCCTCTTTTTGTTTCTTTGATAAATCATAACAGTTGCCAATAGAGTTTATGCAGGTGACATGACATCATTCTAAATGTTCATGCTGAGTGAGAGTTAATGGAGAGAAAGGACATTTTCTCTTGTAAGAGTTCAATAAACAGCTTAAACAGGAAAAATAAACTACAGTTTGATAACAAATTCAACCCACAACAAGTCTACTGAGCAGCACTGGTTTTGTAACTGACATGTAAACAGAGAAAATCAAGTCAACATTTTAGCTTCTCACATTTATCAGACATTGAAATCACACACAGTTGAACTTATTACCTTTTTCTTCTTAAAAAAGATGTTTTTGAGTCTGTTTGTTTGTTCCAGTAAAAATCATCAACTGTTGTTAGCAGACAAGCTTGTAGCAGACAAGCCGTTGCCACAACAACAAAGAAATACATGAAGAAATGCCAGTCATTCCAAATGTAAGCATTTTTGGAATAAAATGATTTCAGTGCATAACCTCTATAAGATTTTTCCGAAATTATTTTTTTAGCTTTAATGTGCGTATGACAGATTAGCTTACATTTTTTGTAAATAGTAAACATGATTATGATTCATAATTCATTAAACTTTTATCTGTTTTTTACCCAGTTTGGTTTTTGGTGAAGTTCATTATCGTCTTTTGTCCAGTAAATATGACACATGTGGAGAGGAATCTATCAATGTTACCTAGCAACCACATTCTAAATCTTGGCCAAAATCAACATAAATAACACAGGAGTGACAATGTGACAAATTGTTTAAAAATTATTGTTTAAACTCCAGGAAACTTTCAGTTGTGTTTAACAAAATTTTGGCCATTTTTGACGACACATGTGAAGGGATTCTGTTTTAGAACTCCAATTATTTCCAGTAATTTTTTACTTTTACTTGTCAATTTCTTCATTAATTGTGACTTAACTTCTATAAAACCACAAAGACTGTCACTCCAAACTAAGTCAAAATTAGAAAAATGTTATAGTCTGTCTGTCATATGGGCTTTAACTGCGTTTCCATGAAGTCATTTAGTCAATTCTTATTTTATTTTATTCACATTTTATGGTTTTAAATAGGGCAGCAACAAAAAGTTAATTTGAATTCTTAATTTTAAAGATGTAACTGATTCTATACTTGTCTATAAATCAATTGCATTCTAGTATTCTTTTGTCAGATTAAACTTTTTTATTTAAAAACTTTCAGCAAATCTTTTTAGTCAACTAATCTATCGGCTGAGCATGTCTTTAGTCTTTTTTCAACCACAGCCTTTACAAAATGTCACTTTAGAAATGCCAGATAACCACTAAAAGTTAAAATTGTAAGTTTTGTGGTTCAGGTTTATTAAGAAACAAAAGATCACATCCATGAAAAACTTGTTCTTTTTGAAAACTGTAAAACTTCAAATTTGGTTGAGCAACAGTGCCCCCTGCTGTTCGACAAGTGTGCCTCTTTTCTTTCTGCTGATGCATTTGAAAGACATTTTTTTTGTGTGCTGAAGCTGGAGGAAGCAGAGCGCAAGATGTTGAGGTTCTTTGTTGGAGATGAGGACGTATAGAATTATGGACGTGTCAGCGGGACGGCTCGGGAGATGTGTGCAGATAAAGTCTTGTTACACCGACACGGCTTTGGTCAGAGAAGATAGTGACTGTGCAGAAGGATGCTGAGGTTTGACCTGACTGTTTGCAGGTTTAGATAAAGACAGAGCTGGAGATTTATGAGTTCAGTGAAAAGAGGACAAGAAGAGAGATAAAAAAAGACTAAACTACAATTGTGGTGAAACACAACAGTGCTTGATTCACATCTCTAATTGTGCCGTATTTTGTATTTTTATCTGTATAAGTCCTGAAAAAGTTGTTAACGCAACAGAATAATAAGGTCTTGCACAAGTTCACGCTTTGTTTCTTCAGCTATTATTGTGTTTTTTCAACTACAGAGTGTATGTAGGTCAGTGGCTGCATGAGCAAAACAGATCGATTCTGGCCTTTCGATTCGATTGCTGCAGACTTCGAACGATTTTTTTATCCCTAGTTGTAAGTATTGGTTCCACTTGTCACGTGTTTCAAACTCTGCAGAGCCTCCACGGTCTCATTCAAAGTTTTGCATGTATATCATATACAGTATACTGTATGAGTTATGTCAGTTCTGGGGCACTCTGGTGGGCCTCAGAGACTCTGTATGGGGGCCTCCAAAGTGGATTTATACAACATACACTAAAGAAAAATGTAATTTAGATTAACTTAACGTGAATAATGAAATCCACGGATATAGTCATTTGGTACTTTAACATCTTAATCTTAGAGAAAAAAAATTTCAAACTTTTATTTGAACTGAATGTTCATTATTTTGGGAGAGGGAGGCTCGGCCAGTCTTCAGGCAAGTTTGGGGGCCCACTGCAATGGAGAATGGTTTATGTATGTTATAAATATATGTATATTTGTGTATCTCGCGCAACTCCACAGTGCCCATCAGTCCAGGGACTACAGATGCAAAATAGCTTTTTTGGCTAATTCTGGTACACTAACAGAAATGTTGTATAATGAACACCCGCCCTGTCAAATAACCCCCCACCCCCACAAAAATAAAATAAAAATAAACAAATATACATTAAATCATATCAGGGGAAACTGATATTATATCTAAGCTAAACTGCTCCCTAAAGAACAACAGAATAGCCTTCTCCTAACAAAGAAAATAAATAAATAAATAAAAATCTACATTTTTTTTGTCAGTATTGACCAGCTTTGGATTTGGGGGGATAAAATGTAATTTTCAACACTAAGAGCCAAACTTATCAAACATTTGCTCATGTGCAAAAGAAGTTAGAGGGAGCTGACATTTTTCTCTCACATTTTTCTGTTCACAAAAGCACTTTAGCACCTGGCTGAATAAATCAAGCCCACAGTATTTCCTTTGTTCCCATATTTATTTAGAATCATTTTATTTATTATTACTAAAACTTTTCAAAATCTATTCATTTTTCATCCGATACTTGTTCCAGTGAGCATCTATTTTTGATAAAACATTTGCTATCAATATAAATTTCTATTTTGTTATACGTTTGACCATGCTATGCTAAAGACAACCTTGAGCACAATAATACTGACAAACCGTTCATGTATTTTCTCTTTCCGCTGCACTTGGCCTCTCACTCGTGCCACTTGTGGAGATGAGGCAGTTGATGGTTTTCTGTCTGCTTTGAAGTGCACAGACAGAGGTTTACTTCCCTTTACTCTCGTGCTTTATGTTTCAGGGGCTCAGAGGGCTAACTGCTGCCCGGCCAGGGTTTCCGGCCACGGGGCAACTGATGCTGAGCGTGCCCCTGAGCGTGCACTATCACCGCAGTACAGAGCGTGTGCCAGGATACTGTGGTGTGGACTGTGGCCTTGTGTTCCTCACTGCTCAGTCCTGCAGGTGGATGCTCAAACTGATCATCTCACATTACATAATCTGACCCTGAGCTTCATTAAAGAGGACATATCATGCTAAATTGACTTTTAATCCTCTTCGAACATTCCTTCCTCAACAAAATCATAGCTGGAGTTTTGTCTGTGAGATATTTTCTTTCTCCCACTAAGCCTCAGAAAACACATTAACATTTCTTCTCTTGTCTGTTATGTCATAGTCCAGGTTAGAAGTGAAGTTCAGGAATAGAATCTCATACAGTTGTAGTTATTTGAAGTAGATACAGTATTAGGAATGTTTGAGTGACCCCAAGTTCAGCGAGTTGTGCTTCTTCGGCCCTCAGGAGGTGCACAACAAAAAAAATCTTAATTAAGTTGAAATGCCATGCATTATTAAGGTCACACATCTACTTACATGAAAATATTAAAGGTGCACTGTGTAACGTTCTGAAGGTGAAAAGTCAAAAATTCACTAAAATTATTAAGTTAAAACCATAGTTTGGGACATTTTGAATGGAGATAAACACATTTTATGACATAATGTGGCCATAATGTGGCATAAAAAGTGGCTACACTAAACGTTTTTCTGTGGAAACAAACATGAGCGGGCTAAAATAATAGTTCATATTGTGGTCCGGTAAGCCTTTTCATGGTAAAGACAAAGATTTTTATTATTTATTTAGTGCAACAAAGAAATCTAAATCACACAAACATGCTCTTAATGCTTTTGGCCAAAAAGTGCACCTTTAATAAAGGCAAATAGGCTTACTTGTGTTACAGTAAAAAAGATAATATTTTTAAATGATTAATAAGAAAAGTTATACTGTATATAAGATACGATTCATCAAGGTCATTATACATTTATTTTTAAGAACAGAAATCTGTTTAAAAGGTTGGATTGTTATGTTCACAATTGAGCTGAAAAAATAAAAATAAAAGAAAAGTAGAACTGTGTCAAAATAATATTCACTTTCTTCATATGAAATACACAGAGGATTCAGTCTGGTTAAGCAAAGTATTCACTGGACAACCCTAAACAGGCCCAGGTATAATAAAAACACTTTACAATATTTTTTAGCAAACTACATGTTGAACAAGTATTCTGCTTATCACACGAATTAACCAAACTGATAAAATTATTTGTTTTGAGGTTTCACTTGACATTTTTATGGCCTGTGCATATACATATCCAGCTGTCTCTGAACCACCAGGGGGCAGAGCAGAGCGACCTGCCTCTGGAGCAATAAAGTCTCACAAAGACACAAAAGCCAATAATCCAAAGGAAAGTTGATCTCTTTAATGACTGCTACGGCTGATTGTCCTTCATTACCACTGCTTTATTGGCTCTTGTGAATGTGTGCCACCTTGTTTGCAAAAGGCAGGATAGTTTTACAATATCTATGCAATTCTTTATGTTTAAGTCACATTTTCAGCTCTTACATTTTTAACTGATGATGAAAATTAAATGGGAGAGGAAGTGAGAAGTGGACATATAGAAATATCTTGTTTATTTGTGGAGCTTTGTGTCTAAAATTCTACTGGAGGAAGATAAAATATCTGTTCATTTATGCTGATGTGTAAATTTAGCTTCAATACCTGAACTTGACACAATGATGAACATGTTTAACCTCTGCTTTGGCTTTATGTGACTTTAATGCACGTTTTTTATGTTTGATCATGTGCAACTTTTATACTTATTTCTTTAATTCTTTAAATTGACACAATTGGTAAAATTGTTGATTCTTAGTCATATAGTTGGGCCGCAAGCACCTCCTTGAGGGTCACACAATCCGTAAAATACAATACTTTTCATAGAAGATTGGGCCCCAGGTTACTTTGCACGTGGATATTCAGGCCTTGAGGTCAAAAAGATTAAGAACCCCTGTCTAAATGATGACTGAACCCAAGGCATTGTTAATTTCTGATTAAAATTAAAAAGGTTTAAATGCATTTTTTTATGTAAAAGTCTCCTTTCTGAGCTGTGTTTCATTAATTTACGCTAACTTGTTTTTGGATTCATTCTCGCATGTTTGAATATCTTGTATTCTCCTGCAGCTGAAGCTCGAGTGCTTGCAAAATCCCTAAGTTCACCTATCACCTATCCCACCCACTTGTCTGTATCTACTTCAGAATACTCAAACATTCATGGTCTGAGTAAAGTCTGTAGGGTTCGCAACTGTCATGAAGCAACTTTTCAACAGCAAAGAATACCAAATGTAATAAAAAAAAATGTTTTAATTCTGCTGCTTGTTAAAGTTGCATTTTACAATAAAGAGGCAAGGCATGTCAGTTCTGCAGTTTTAAGCAGGAAGTCAGTTGTTTCTGTTTTAAAGCCAATTTAGACAATTTTGCGTTTTGCAATGTGTCACACATATGTCATAGTTTCATATAGTTTTTTCATAGTAAAAAAAACGCAATAGGTCTCCGTTAGCTGACATCCCTGTGGCACAGTTGGACTCGTGTGGTTTTGCGAGTGATGATCTGAGCAGAGCTTTGTTCTTCAGTTCAACATCATGTGACCAGAATACAGCTGACCCCTTTATTGTAATGCCTACTGTCTACATTCTGTTACTTATATAAAGCGTTTACATCACCAGGGGACTTAATTAGCCTGGCCAGACAATACTGACAGAACACTGGCTCCTGTCAATTGGATTTTCATGTCCAGAGCCAGAATAGGCACTGATCAAATGACCAATGCAGGCTTTGGGGGAACACTGCTGAATCAGAAAATAAAATCCAACAAAAACAAATTCATTTACATACAATTAGAGAAAATATTTAATGCATTAGCCAATTTATTTTAATGTTTAAAGCAGAGGTTGCAGACTTATTTGGACCTGGGGCCAAAATTATCATGTCAGAGTTGGTTGTGGGTCGTATTTTAAAATATAGCTCTGTCTATGTAATTTATTTTCTATAGCAAAAAGGGGTTTACGACTATAATAAGTCTAATATAACATATACAAGGTTCCCACGTGCCTCAGAAACCCGAAACAGTTGAAAAATAATTTTCCAGTCATGGAAATGAGAAAAACAGTCAAATGTCATGGTAAATAAAATTTTGTCCTGGAAATATTTTAAATATCACAAAGTATTTTTACTACCATTTCTAAAATAAGGTGAGCAATATAGATGATGTCCTGGTTGGAACTTATAAACCTATAATAACTTTACTAAAACAGACGAATATATTACTACTTCAACTATAATTTTTTTTTCCATTGTTTAATCCACTATTATGTTGTCCACTTGATCAGACAGAATTTAACACAATGCAGGAAATATCATCACTTGGAGTCAAATTTTCCTGAGGGTGGACCCCCAGACCCCCCACTTTTTGGTGCCCACCTTTTATGGCAGTTGGACTTTTCTGGCTATGTTACTGGATGTGTTATAAGCTGCTCTATACTGTCCAAAACAGTCTAAAAAAAAATGTTCATGTTGATGTCATGATTACCTAAAATCCTCTTTGCGAAAGTCTTGGAAATGTCCTGGAAAATATTTTCGGGCTATGAGTGGTTATCTTTTTATATTATAACAATACCACATCTAATATTTTTTATTTTACAAGATATAACACAGGTACACAACTGATAAAAAGTAAGTGGGTAACTGGGGTCAGACTGTCCTCTCCAGAAAAATCTTGGGAAAAATTTATGGAATTTGCTGTATTCTAGTGCAGTGGTTCTCAAAGTGAGGTCTGGGGATCCCTGGCGGTTCTTGGGTAACATGTTGGGGGTCCCTAAAATTCTCTGATGTCATTGAACTCTACATTTTTACAACTGACAATCTGAGACACATGTATTGGATAGAAATGTTACCAATAAATAAAGGAAATAGGAGAAATTAAAATGTCATTTACAGTTTGAAAAACTGGTTTTAACATCTTACTTTTGCTACGATGTCACTGTCGATCAATAGGGGGAAAAATGTTCATATCGATAGGGGTCTCTGTGCATTTGAGAAATATTATAGATTCATCTCAACAGTATGTTTGATCAGTGGGTCACTAAATGAAATCTGGTTTACAGGTGCTACTTTTTTCACAATCTTTGAACTCTGCAGCTTATACATCAATGCAGCAAAATTATAGATTCCCATAGATTTATCACTAACAAGTGCGGCCTATAATATAATTTTTCTTTTTTTTAAATCTAGTTGATGCGCCCTATAGTGTGGAAATTACGGTAGGTATGTGCATAAGAAAACCATAGAACGTATAGTCAAATATAGATTTTATTTTTATAGATGAGTCTTTGATGTCATAGCTGCCTTTTACAAACCATTAAATACGTCCTGTCTAACTCCTCATGACAGTTCAGGGAAAGTCTTGGGTCTCGTCTTCATCTCGACTCTTTTAAACGAATAGCGTTCTCCGGTCCGGCCGTCGGTCAGGATGTACCACGTGCCCCAGTAGATCCCGTTGGTCAGTCCGCTATAGCGCCCCCTGTAGTAGTGTCCGTTGAGGTTGGCAGCTAAGCAGGCGTCGAACCACCAGCCAGCTCCGTAGTACTGTCCACAGTTTCCGGTTGTGTATCGGTCGTTGTCTTTGTCGCTGGTGCTGAAGGGTCTGCCGTCGTGGTTGTAGCGTTTGCTGTAGCTCAGAGCGTTCCCAGCGTCACCAGAGTACTCCTTCGCTGTCAGACGGAACCTGGAGAAAGAGAATAACACAGAAGTAATGGAAGTTGTTGCTGTCCTTTTTAAGTGTGGGACAGGGAGCATAACACTGGAGTTTGGATTTGGTTTGGCTTACTTTCCAAACCCACTGCAGACACTCTATAACATCTGTCAACTCTTTTCTTCTCTTTTTGTTCCCCGGCTCACTTCTCTAAAAAAATCCTATCACGTGACCATGTGTACTGTGTTTTATCATGTGTTTTTGTATTTATACTTTGCATTTCATGTTTGGAGAAGCGAGTGGCGGCGCATGAAAAAGTGCATCGGCCCGGAGGCTCACTCCAAACGTAATTTCGCTGTACTCTGTGACAATGACAATAAATCTAAATGTTCTGTTCATGTGGGGTTGAGCAATATCGTGATAAAAAAATTAATTGTGAGCTTGTCTCTGAGACAATCTGCTTTTTTGATGAAATTTTCATATCGACCTTTTTCTATTTTGATTTATCTGTCTGTTCAAATACAGACAATTTTTTCTACTTGTTCAGCTCTGAGTGAGTGACGGAATTGTGATTGGATACAAGCATTCATAGTGAACATTGCAGTTTGAGCAACATAGAGCAAGCTTATGGTTTGTGGAGTTTGCATGTTCTCTCTATAACTGTGTAGATTTCTGCCTGGTGCTGTTGTTTCTCCTACCACTAAAAACATGCCCCGGAGCGCCTCTGGACTCCCCTGAAAAAGAGATTCTGAATCTCAGTAGGACTTTCCTGGTCAATTAACAGTATAAACTTTGTGGGAAAAAGGTTGATGACTTTATTTATTTCACAGTCACTGTAGGAAAAATCAACAACATCTTAATAAAAAATGTGTTGGCCTTATCTGACTTATTTAACTGACCGTAAATATTAGGGATGGAAAATTGTTCAAAAACGTTGAAATTCTTTTGAAGTTTGCAGCGATCAAATCGATAGGCCAGAATCGATCTGTTTTGCTCATGCAGCCACTGACTTACACACACTGTAGTTGTATAAGCAGGGTTCCCACTCATATTGCAAGAACATTTTCCAGGACATTTCCAGGACATTCGCAACAAGGATTTTATGTATTCACGACATCTACATCACCAAAATTTAGCCTGTTTTGCCAAGTTTGTGACAGCCCAATAGTCCACATTTATGACAGTCAAAGTATATAAAACCGTCGTGTGGCCAGTGCAGTCTAAATGTGATTTTGTCAGACGGGGCAAATTGCAAAGCTGCAGTTTGCTTTGATAGCCTTTTTTAAGGTGTTTCATGAGCATCACAGTTACAGTATTTTTGCAGTGGTGCAGGAGAAAAACATGAGTGGGGGGTCTGGGGGTCCTCCCCTGAGGTTTTTGAAAAATTAATTCAATTTTGGTGCAACCTGATGCATTTTACAGATTTCCAGTGGCTGAAGAACATGAGAAAAAAATCATGTTTTTTGACACTTTTTACCTTAGGCCTTTGAACTAAAATCAAACTACTGTTGACCTTATTTTGTAAAAATGTATGCCTCCAATTAAAACATTCACTTCACAGCCAAGTGAAAAAATGATAAATTAAACTTTGGGTGTAAGTTTTTGCAATCTGGGTTTGCAAATCCTATCCTTTTTAGCAGTTTTACATTAGTACAAAGGCATTTTTTAATTATTATTACTATGTTTGTACACTGCAAAAATCTGGTTTGCGCACTGTTATACATTTTATTATTGAGCCAAATAATTTTCCAGGAAAACATTATATTTTCCATGACATCTGGCTGTTTTTCTCATTTTCCATGTGTTTTCCATGACTGGAAATTGAGCTAATCATTTTCCAGATTTTCCAGGTTTTCCAGGACGCGTGGGAACCCTGATAAGGCACAAAATAATTCTATAATAGCCACAATGTTTGAAGAAACAAAGCGTGAACTTATGCAAGACCTGACTGAATGTGCATTATTATGTTGCGCTAACAACTAATAGAGAACCTCTAAATATGGATACTAAATATTACTGTTTGGTGTTCAAATGTTCATAAAAAAAATTACCAGTTCTGAGCATTAACAATGTACAATGTGGCTTTGTTTTAAATGTAATTTATTATGGTTTATTTTGTGTTTTAACGTAAAAAATGTTTTATAGACTAACAAAATCAATCGTGACTTAAGTGAATCGTCCCATCCCTTGTAAATATCTATTGGTTGGAAAGGAAATTACAGAGGAAATAAACAAAGTGATCTTGTCTGATATGCTAAGGCTCTATAAAAAGATTTCGGAGCCTTACCAATGACATCACAAATCTGGGAAATTCAGAACCGTGTTTTCTGAGGCTCAGAGGGAAAGAATTGTATTTCACAGACAAAAACTCTGGTAAAAACTGGTTGTGTTTTTAAAAGCTCAATAAGTTAAATTTGCATATAATATGTTTCCTTTGACTATTTTTTGGAATAAATTAATGGATCTTTACACTACATTGTAAATATACGTGTAAATACTTGCATCCTGCTTAAAACCTTTAGTGAGAGCTTTAAACATTGTACACTTTTTACACAGTGTCCCACCTCTGTGCCTCTGAAGCCACTCTGAAGTTGCTGTACGTGGCCTGTCTCTTCTGTTGATGCCAGTCCTCCAGTTCAATACGTAGCTGATGTTGTCCGGTCACCGTGAGGGCGTTAAGAGCTGCGTTCCCCAGCCAGTGTTCCCCAGCGGGCTCCCAAAACCCTCCCGATACTCCTGCCACGTCCTGTTGAAGTCCACAGAACCATCGTGACGCGCTTGGATCACTGTCCACCCGCCTCCCGCTGCCTCCATGTCACATTTAGCCTGACACAATACAAAGGGGAAATTATCAGGTCCCTAAGATAGCTCGGGCCAGACTAAAAGCAGAGGAGCAGGGCCTGCTTTATGAGTGCGATGTGTCTGAAATACCTCTAGAGCTGGGCCGTGCAGGTCAGGCTGGATGGTGTAGATCCCGTTCTCTTTGATCCCGAGCCTGTAAATCTCTGCACAGTCTTTGGGATGTAGCCGCTCTAAAGGAGGGACTTAGGCACAAACGAGAGGCACTGCTGTCAGTCACAGAGCTCTGTTTGACTGTGATAGGAGATAATTATATGTGAATGAAAGTGTGAAGTCACCTGTGGGAGAGTGCTGTGTGATGCTCTGCAGGAGGAGCAGCAGGTCCTTTTCTCCTTCTCGTCCCACTGCGGCGCTCTCTGTCAGAATATACGATTAGTACAAATGTAAGGATCTTTACTTTATGTTTCACTGCAAAGTGAATATTAGTATTCTCATCTTAGAAGTGTTGCTATAAGTTGGCCAGGATGCACAGAACTCTTTTTCACCTCTTGTAAAAATGACACATTTGAGTACTGGCTCCTTTCTGATTGTTAATTTTGTTACTAGTACAAATATTCAAAATGAAAATAATTGGCTTTTCTTTTACCCACTTAAAGCACTTCTTGGAAATATACATTTGTGTTGTGTATTTTTTTTTGTTCTGATTTACTTGTGGTGAGTCCTTACCCAGTCTCTTGGCCATGGCCCCCAGTGCCTGACTATGACAGTGGAGGTCACACTCTGTCAACACTGCAGCCATCAGCGACAGAATGGCCCCCAGAGAGTTCTCCTGGGGCCCGAGGCTCCAGGGGCCCCCGGTTTCCTGAACAGAGCGCATGCAGCGCTGCAGCTGAACCAGACGCTCCTTCACTCCTGTCTGCATACAAAGCACCAGTCTCATGGGCACGTTGGAGTCATTTAATGTTTGTAGAATGAACAAGTCTCTAATCTGTCCTGTATCTGACAACATGATGTCATGTGGACACTAGAGTCTGTCTCTCACACTTACATCAGCCTGTGTAATAGTAGCACCTGTTCACTATGAGCTCATTACAACAATATGATGCAGACATTTTTAAAGCACACCTAATTTTATCTCATCTTTGATTGTGCCACTGCTCCAGGACGTGGAGGTGGTGCCAAGTTTAGCACCTCTGTCCCAGGAGAGAAGACCCGTGTCCTGTGCCAAAGCTCATTCGAGGCGGCACATGTGAATAAACAGTGTGAGCTCAGGGGCTCGCCACTGTGACCGCTGTAAGACGATCCTCTTACACAAGTCACTTACTGTCATTGTAGCCATTTGTATCATTTTGTACTACATTCTATTCAAATAAAAAATTCTCAGATTTTAAAACCTGTTGCATGAGTCACTCACCTTTGCCTGAGCCTGGCTGATCTCCTGCCTCGGCTCCATCCTTCTAGGAGCGTCTGACTGTGTCCTGCAGCTTCCTGTCCCGAGCTGACCCACACAGGGCCCTGGGACCGGAGCAGCCACCAGAGTCTCTCTGCAGGAGGGCTGAGTGCAGGCTGGAGAGGCCTGAGTGAGCATTAGGGCTCCAATCAGCAAATACAAAAGCAGGGGCATCCCACATGCTCCAAAGAGCACCATAGATAGAACAGAAAGAGTCAGTCCACCTCAGAGTTGATGTTGCTGCAACAGCCACAACGTCGTTTGTGCATGAAAGCACGTCCCACAGAAGTGGTGAATGTGTGTGAAGCTTGTGCTGTCCTGTCTGAGGCTGTGTCTCGTCTCAGGTCATGTCCTGGTCCTCTGTCGACTGTTCACTGTCTGCTGTGAGGGTCCTTTGGCTCAGATTCCTAGATAAGTGCGGCTCTCTTTGCTGTCTGACACGGACTAATGCACACACCCCCTGACGCTCACAATCAGTGCATCTCCCTGTTCACTCCACAATCAGAGGTGAACGGTGCAACAGGCTGCCCTGCTGTTGCTTTTTGAACTTCTATGGACATCATTTGGTGTACTCATTTACATTTTTTGCATTCCCACACCATTAATTCTCATAAGCCCACACATTGACCTGTAAACCTGCAGCTGTTTAAGAAGATCCTCCATCTTCTCTGAGCTTGTCCTGTGTCTCACCTCCTTTTGTCTCTCAGGGTTTGTGTTTACAAAGAGGCCATAAAATTGGAAGACTCAATAGAAGGGAAAAGGCAGGAATTCTTCTATAAACAGCAGAGTTATTCCAGGTATCAGGAAACGGCACAGGCACACTTCCACTAACAAGGTGCGCAAACAATCTGGTCCAACAGGAACTTTGTGTCTAACTCAGCCTGAGCGGAAAGTGGACATGAGAAGCCTGCTGGGAAAGATGTTTATGTCATAGAGTGTTGTGTTTATTGTAAGTAGGAAGAGTGATTGTTGTAATTGTTGACAACATGAGCAAAAAAGTGCTGCTGAAATCTTTCATTCAAATAGATAAACATGTCTTTTTTATAGGACCAACTTTCCAAGCTGTCTTTTTTTACACCATAGCATAAAGTAAAAGGACATAGTTTTATTATTTCTTTTTAGTACAAGCTTAAAGAGTATGAAATGTCTTTATTCTAACTTGTATTTCTCTATTCATTCACATTTATGTTTGAAGTTGGTCTTGTGATGTGCAGATTGGCTTGACTTCCTTGGGCATTCAGAGTGTTGAAGGAAATGTTTTCTGCTCATTACCTGCAGATCTCTCACCTGTCTTTGACCTCTCCAACATCACTGAAGTGCGTCCTCTCAACTGTGAAGAAAACTGAGCCTTGAGATTGTTCAGAAGCTCTGTACTGCCCTGCCCTCTAGTGGCGCCATGTTTGTGGAGAGGTGCCTGCTTGTCAATGTAATTGTGAGCAAAAAACACACAAATCAATCCTAATTATATGTTATATGCAAAGTAATAACACCTCCATTGTCAGGCAGAGAGCATAGTTTGCCTTTAAGACTAAATACAGACAGGGAATGTTTGTCAAAGAAATTAAAAATAAAATAAATTGTTGAATCCGATAAAGATACATTCATGTTTTTTGTTTTTTTTGTGTCCAATTGAATTTCAGCACTGCCAAACCTCAGCCTGGAGAGATATTTTCTCACTGTTTTGACGAGGAACTTCTTCAGATCCTCCATCGTATACCAATCAAACGCTGCCATGTAAACTGGAGAACGGCAGAACATTCAAATGGACACCTATCACAGTGGAAGAGCTAATACACTGGTTTATTGTTTGACATGTCTGTTGTACGTCTTTCAGAAATCACATTGTTGGCTCCCACCACTGTCCCATGATTGCTTCAGGCACATCCTCAGAAATCAATTTCATGCACATCCTTATCAAACAAGTGAGCTACCAAAATGATGACAGAAAAGGAATGGAGGAGGATTATGATCCCATCCATCGAGTCAGAGCTTCGGGACATGGTGTGAATTGCTGTATGTTCTTTGACCACTCCGAGCAATATCTCCACCAAGGCTTGACTGGGAATCAAGAATACATGAAGGTCGAGCCAATGAAGTGGATTTGTGCTGGCATGTGTAAATGGCTGTTATCTACATCCTCACAGCAGTTAACCATCATATCATCGAATGTTGCACAACTGGTCAAGAAATATTTTAACGCAGGACAGCATCCACATGGACAACTTCTACACCAGGGAGTTGGTGTGTACTGGAACACACACCGGCACACCAAAAACAAAAGAGAACCTCAGGGGTTGGTATGAGGATATATCAAGCTCCTTGTTATGAGGTGGGGACCTTTTGTTCATCAAGTTGGACACCCAGGATGTCATACATACATCTGACCAACATCTCAGCACCAACTCAGTCCATCACAAAACCAAGTGGATCACCACCATGTTTCTGTGACAAACAGCTTTGTCATCCACAAAGAGCTGTGTGTCAGTCAGCATCAGACACTGACCTGCCAGAGTTCTTGGAAGCGCTGAATTGTACAGTTTTTGTACAGTTTGCGTCCAAAGAACATCTTCCACCAGCTCCCCCGATGGCCACCAACCCCAAGTTGTGGCTTTCTCTGTTCCACTTTCTTGTCTCTTTACACACTGGGAACTCAGCCTCTGAGAGGAGAGGTCTAGTGAAGGACGATGCACCTGCAGAGTGTTAAAAGACACACTGGAAATGTGAACTTGTGATGCTGTATTGTGGCTACAGCCAAACAGAAGTTGTTATGGTGCTTCCATATTGAAATATAATTTATCTTAAAAAAAGCTTTACTGGGAATGTCGTTCAAAGTTTTATGTAGTAATTGATACATTTTGATATTGTATTCTTTGTCTTTGCACTAGTATTGTGCACTTTTACATAAACTGATAATATTATAACTTTTACAACAAATACCCTATTTATGCTTAGTGCACCCTCTACATAAAAAACTTTTGTTCTGCAAAAAACGTCTTTGCTTTGTCTTATCTATGTAGTTGTCATGCAAATGTTCGCCTGTAAAATGTTAACTGTTATGTACTTTTTTTTTTTTTTTTTTGTATTTGTTTGAATCAGAGTCTCAGACACAAACAATTACTTTTATTGCCATTTTAAACTTGTTTGACATTTTAAAATGTCAAAGTGTAGCATCAAGTTTAAAAACAATCTTTGTTTTTTTTACTAAATCATTAAAAATCAATTTTGTTTCTGTGACTTTCTTAATGTAAATCCCCAAAACTAGCATTCAAATGTGAAGTAATTATGAAGCAGATGTTGGAATAATATAGCTGTTTATGTTACTATATACCAAATTACCCATACCTATGGCTGTGAATGGCAATTTTAAAGTCATTATTCCAAAATATATATTTTTAAAAGGCCATTAATCTTCTCAACATTGAGAACCAGCAGATTCTTGATTTCATGAATAATGTGCTGTATCTCTGTCAACATAAAAGTTATTTCTTTTACTTTTGTTTCTGTATTCGTCTCTTAAAACCATATTATCATTGATGTTGTTGAGCTCTGCCAATCATGTGGGCGTGGCCTTGGTATATACGCCTGACGTCATGACGCCGGGATGTTGAGCAGGAGGAAGTGAAAGAGGAAGAAAAAAGCGCAGGAGCAGCGGGCAGCTCGGCGGCTGGCAGCCTTCTTGCAAAGTGCCAAATTTCTTCTATAATTTAAAACTTCTCCTCTCCTGTTTACATCAGCACTGCGTTTTTACTTTGGCAGGACGTGTGCTACATGTGACGGGACCTGACAAAGACATCCAGCCGTGAATCCAGCTCGTGAAGAAGCCTGAACAAAACAACTAGCCGCGGTTAGCCTGCGGTGGCTCGTCTCGGACTGCAAGACTGACAGTGAGTGCATCATGTGACTTCTATCTGTCCTGGCTTTGTCTTTCCTTACACTTTTACTCACGAGATTATAATATCTTTATGTTTAATGCGAAAAGTGGTGTAACAAGTGTCGAAGCTGTCTTGTGGAGAGGTTGGATGTCAAAACAAGGCCGATTGACTCGTTTGGGTCGGATCCATCGGAGACTGGGTTAAAGCAGCCTGGAGGTCTTTGGGACTTCTGACTTGCTTTTATAATTTAACCTTCTTAAACGTTTTTGCGTTTGAGGACTGTTTTAACAAGACTAAATTAACAGATAAAAACTACCATTTTTCCCCAGCTTCTTTTTTTCCAAGTAACCATAACATCTTGGTCCTGTCTGTTAACAAATGTATCCCTAAAATAATACTTTATTGCCTTCTATGTTATTCTTTTTTACTTATTAGACTAAAGTAACTATAAAATGCATAGAAAAAGAAAAAGCTTTTAAAAGGTGGTAGAATTACTTTTACTTAAATACTTAATTTTTATCAATAATATTTATGTTGTAAATATTCTTTCAGTCAGTCTCCATATTTTAAGCTTTTACTCTGTTAAAATTGTGCATGTACAAAATATAAAAGTACAATTGTAATAGTTGATTGACAGGTTGACAAATAAACTCATAAAGTGATTCATAGCTGCAGCTTTATTAGGTTTATGGCTAACAAACATGTTTTTGTAACAGTTATTATGAAATACTCAATAGTAGTTCCAGTTAACATTCCTCCTATTATATTTCAATTATTTTTTTAAAAACACCAAACTATTTTCAGAATCTTTGCTTTTAAGTTGGAAATTACAGGCCAACATGTATCTGAGTTTCGGTTTCAAATTTTATCAACAAACAAAAACATGGTTGGGGACAATAGAAGGATGTGGTGTTTCTTTTGACGTTGAGAAGAACAATAAACAATGTTTTTATCATTTCAGCCCAGTTAACTAATACAGACCTGAGCAAACTGTGACCAGATGTGCCCTTCTTTTTTTTAATCAGGCCTCATCATATTTTTGAGAATAAGTATTACTCTTTACACTGCAAAATGTTATTATCTAGTCTAGGTTAAAAAAAAAGTTATTGTAGCCAGATTAGAATACAATTGCTGACATATTTTTTCATTGATACATTTTTGACTGTTTAAAACAAATAAACTAAAATAATCTTAATTAAAGCCGCAAGCGGCATTGAACGGCCCTCGGCGGCCGCGCTACGCTGCCGCCGCCCCAACGCAAGAGGGGGCGCTTGCGGCCCCTTTTACCTTCTTATTATATTACACCTAACTACCAATGAAGTGCGCTTCGCGCTTTCTTCTTTCTCTTTAAGCATAAGTTTTGCTATAAATTTCTAACTTTTTTACAAAATCTGCGGCTTCTCGCCGCACAGAGTCGAAAAGACACTTGTTGGCCTACTCCTCATGATGATCTTCACCAAATTTCACCCTATTCGGGCTAACGCCCGAAGAGAAATGATTGAAAATATGAGTAAAAAAGCCATAAAGCGTGTGAGTGCAGGCCTGAGACTGCAGCCTCCGCTGTAATAGCTTTTATACTGCCATTAAATAAAATGGAGGATATTACAGTGTCGCTGTCGCACACCATAAGAGATAGACATATGGTTCCATTGACTTTTTTGATCGCAATCCACAAAGGATTTTTGTGCAAAATTTCAAATGTTTTGGAAAAACTAAAATTTTAATTTCCATTTAAATTTTTGACAAATTTCACAAATCTTGGACAATATTTGCGGCTTCGCCGCACAGAGACCATACAACTTGTGAAAAAAATATGGATAACTTTTGATCCCACACTCCTCAAGATGATTGTGACCAATTTTGAGGTTCTCGGGCTTACGCCCGAGGGGAGTTAGTTGAAAGTATAACTTGTAAAAATCTGCTATTTTCAGAGATTTTGGCAATTTTTCCATTAGGATAACATTGAGTGTTTCTTCATCACTACGGCTTCGCCGTAATTATTAGGGCATAGGTCTGATTGACTTTTTTGATCGGAATGCCAAATAGAATTTTGTGCAAATTTCAAAAATTTCGACAAACTAAATTTTGTGCGCCCCATGTTAAAATGTATTTAAGTCTGTAGGGGGCGCTGACGCGCCAAATTATTTTTTTCTCATCAAGTAGGTTAAGGGCCAGGAGTTTAACAACTGATGCGAATTTTATAAAATTCGGACTTTATTTGTGGAAATGGGAGCAAATTCAATTTTCAGAATTTTCTAAATTTTTATGTTTTTTTGCGGCTTCGCCGCAAAAAACGGTAATACTTACACAGTAAATTGGATAACTTTTGATGGCACACTTCTCAAGACGATACTCACAATTTTGAGGTTGCTCGGGCTTACGCCCGAGGAGGAGAAGATAAAAGTGTGACGTGAAAAAAAAATGCTGAGTCATGCTTAGCAAAATTTGAACGCATATAGCCGACATCTGGTGGGGGGACGGCGTTGCCGTAATTATTTTTTTCTTGTCTTGTTACTATCTACTTCTGTGCCGAATTTCGAGATTCTAGGGCAAATTTTTTTTGGCCATTTCCTATCTCCCATTCATTTTGCGCTCTGGGGCGCTGACGCGCCACTTTTTTGAGTTTGAAAAACGGAAATGCCAGAATTAGAGAGCCACGATTTAGGAGTGTGCAAAATTTCGTGACTTTTCGTCACTGTTCAGGGGTGATAATAGGTGAGTTGGTCTCGCGAACAAAGAATAATAATAATAAAGAAGAATAATATTCCGATACGAGAACAATGTTTCCCTTTTTTTAAATTTCATAAACTATATATTTTCGGAAAGCGCGCGCGTCGTGTAACGTCATGGTTAGGTCCTGGGTCACTGACGGGCACTTCGTGCCCGTCAGTGACTTTCGAAGTGGGCTCCGCCCACTTTTTTTTAGCCCCATATACGATAATAATGTTCGATTTTTCCACTCATTACTTATATGCACGGAACGTGCATGAGTAGGGGAGAACGCGTAGTGGGCGACTCAGCGCGAACGAGTGCTTTACGTGGGAATGACGACCGCTTCGGCGGTCTCATTCCCACGTAAAAGCACTCGTTTCGTGCACACTTCGTGTGCATTTCGCACGGGCTTCGCCGTTTACGGTAATAATGTTAGCCTAGCAACTACTAATTTACATGCATGGACGTGCATGAGTTGGGGAAGGCCTGGGTGAGTGTTTGAGGGGGGTTCGTGCGCTTCGCGCACGATTTCGTGCGCACTTCGTGCGCACTTTCGCAGTCGTGCTTCGCACGACACTTACGAAAGCAATAGGCCCATCGCCTGCTTGGGGCGCTCGGGCCTAACCAGAAAAAATAAAGATTAAAATCCAGATTTCTAGATTTTTTTGCTGTAAATATTTATTTGATTGTCTTGGCTATGAAGCATGTGTTTGCACCTGTGTTCTTAATATACACTATAAAATGGACACAAGTAATATAAGTAGCCTATTTTTTATTTCAAAATGTGCTGCAAGAGTAAAAAATTCTTATATTGATAATGGTGGTCTGGCCATTTATCACTAGTCTGGATTCAAATATGGCCCTCGGAGAAAAATAATTTTCCATCTCTGAACTAATATGACTAATTCTAATGTGTTAAATGTGTAAGACAAAGCAGAATATTCAGTCCTCAAATATATAAGTTTTAATTCAGTCAGAATTACAATTCCGATATAAACTTACCACTTGTAGGTCTGGGTCAATATTGGCTGAGTGGCAGTTGTCTTTGTTTTGGTTTAAAATCTATATTCCTGTACATACAAGACTTCCTGTTCAACATACTCTTCAATGAGGTTTTTTCACACTTTATCAGTTTAAACTGATAAATCCCTCTTTAGATCAGAGCGTTGTGTGATAATGGTTACAGAAACAATTTAAAGTCTTTACATATTAGAGGAGAATATGCTTTCATACAGAGAACACTTCTGTGTTTAAAAGAGACATAAATTGTGAGTGTAATAATGCTAACGGCTAAACGAGGAAATGGTTGTATGTACAGTGAAGTTTGTTTTTGAACAACGCAAGCCATGAAAAATTCCGTGCAACAGCCCATTGTGAGCTCATCTCTGTGACAATCGTGATCTCCTTTTTCTCTATTTGATGCATCTGTCTGTTCAAATAATATATATATATATAATATATATATACTATTTTTTTAAACTTATAACTCTTAGTCCTCAGTTGGTTCTCAGCGGCTTTGAGCTTCTTTTTTGAATTCTCTTTTCGACTGCGTTTTTAGTTTATAAAAAAAACAATCTTAGCTATGGTAGTTTGATTCAGTTTGATGTCAGGAAATGTATCGATTTATATGACTGAAACATGGAATTTTAGCATGTTTTCATGTTTAAAGTAATTATTAATGTAAGAAAAACACACTTATTTGTAGAAACACACAATGTTCTAATTAATCGTTTCCTTTATTAAAAATCTGGCAACACTGGTCAGCTTTTGACAGCTGGATTTATCTGTTGATAGTGAATTGTGTTTACCTCAAAGACAAAAGGAAAATACTACAAGAATCGTGGTAAAATTGAAATCACTTCAAATCATAAAAGAGGTGGATTTTAGTTATTTTTCAGGTCTGATTTTAAAATATAATGGACTGTTAGCGTATTTTCATGTCTAAAAGTCGTTATTAATGTTAAAAATTTCTAGAAACTTGTTTTGTGAAGATACACAACATTCATTGTTTTTAATATTTTTTTATTGAAGGGTTGAGGTCTTTTTTGGGATTGATCGCTTGTTTTTTTTCTCTAAAAATCTGGCAACACAGATCAAACTATGACGGCTGGATCTAGACACTGACCGCGAAGAAGGAACTTTCTAAAAAAATCGTATGTATTGTAGTTGTTTCTGCCACAACTTCTTATAGCTTTTTTATTTATTGTAACTTTCTCTATAATTAGCCTGTAGTGTCCGAGTATCAGAATCTTTTGGGAGGATTTTTCTTGGGGGAATTCTTGTGTGTGACTCAAGGTCAAGACACGCTGACTTCTGTCAAGAGACTCTCCTGGCGGTTGAGTGTGTGAGTCATTATGTTCGTGGTGTTCCGTTGTATCTGCTGCGTGGTCAACGACTCCGTAGAATACCAGTCTTTTATTGCCTGTGTCTGGATGATTGGTGAAGTACGCAGGAGAGCTTTTAAACGAACAGTCGCCTATTGGAAGATTATATTAGACGGTGTTGACCAAGAAAGCGCTTCACAGATGAGCCATGGCAATAGTTTTAAATGCTTGTGANGTCTGTCTCCTCAAGCCAGTGTTTCTCTGCGTTTTTCACGTCAGACTAATTTTTATTCATAAATGTTGAGATAGCAGCATAACACAGTGATAATCTCTTGTAGTTAACTGACAGCTGCGCTAGCCAGTGTTGCTGCTAGCTTGTGTCAATCAGTCGTGGCTCCTGTGTTGATAAAGAAATAATAACTCTAATTGTGTAAAATTTTTACCTTGTTACACCTGCCTTCTCTCATTATTAGTACCCTAAAAATGTTCCATCTGTCCCTTTACCTGTGACTGTGCAGAACTAGTTTGAAGTAAGAATGTGAAACAAAAACAAAGCACTTCTACAAACAGAAAGTATGTTCGTCATGATAAATCACATGTCTGGACTGTGCGCCGCCTCCTCACATTCATCCAGTCATTTCCTGTCGGTAAAAACACAGATGCTCGAGTTACAGGTACAAGAGCACTCAACATTCTTCACGTGCACTTGACTCCTGTTCCTCTGGGAGTTTAGCTCAGTCCAAGTCACAAAGTCTGCCCCAAGTTTGACAAACAGCGGACAATGAAGCAGAAGGAGACATCTCAGTGTTGTCTAATAATGTGGATTTAATCTTAAGACTGCTGCACATCTTAAAGTAAAGCTCACCCCTAAACTCTTAACTTACATTTTAAACACAGCAAACACACTGAAAAGCCTTGTGGAAAGAGAAATGGATGCCTGAGAGAGGAGAGCCGCAGTGTGGTTAGTTGACAGCAGGTTTTGTAATTGGCTCTCAATTTTGAGTGGACAAAACACGCTGACGTCACAGAGTCTAGAACTGACTTACAGTATAATATCACAAAGTTGCTGTGGACGCACTATATTGACTTATTGTTTATGAAAAAAGATATTTAGAATGTTCTCCAAATGATTTATATTGGTATTACCCCGGGCTCACCACTGCCTCCAGTCCAACTCCGGTGCAGTCACCGGACCGGTCTTGCTACGGTGGGTGACTCACATTAGCTACGGTGGTCTGCAGTCCTGCTGCAGCCACAGGCTCTGCTGCCGACCTCCGAGACCCCCGAACTCACGAAAGTTCACGCTCAACGTGGGAGATTACGCGACCGCTGAGCAACTTTTTTTTTCTCTCTCTCTCTTTCGCTGAGCACATGTATGTAAACAAAGAGCACGCGCCAAGTTTTGGGCTTGTTTCACGTTAGTTGATTTTCTGTTGGATTTTTCGCCGCACAGTGGGTGAGTACGCAGGTTTATTTACATTTTTTGTGTTACGTAATCGTGTAAATGTCGTATTTTGTATTATTAGCGGTAACATAAAGATTTTATTTTGAAAACTACCGGATTCACTTCACCCGCGCTCGCTTGGTTTCTGTTTATCGTGTCTTGTTTTCACAACTTCATCAAAAAGGGCTCCGGTGCGCTCCGGCGTCCGGCCAAAATTTTAAACAAACGAAACGGATTCGGAGCGCCGGATTGGCCGTACCGGAGACACCGACTAGACTGTACGCCGTGTGAACCACTCTCGGACTTTTCAAGTTAAGTAAAGACTCCGGTGACTGCACCGGAGTTGGACTGGATGTAGTGTGAGCCCGGGGTTAGGGTTGGGCGATCTGGGAAAAAATATAATAATGATTTTATTTCTCATATTGATCCATCTTGCTTTTCAATTCGATTTTGTTTGACCTTTTCAAAAATGAATTAAAAAGGCCATTCATGAACATAAACAAAACAAAAACTTTTAGTATGTCCCATTTATTAAATGTTTTTGAAACTATATATCAGTGTTCTACCTCAAAGTTTGACTTTTGCTCCAAACTACACATTTTTACTGACAAAGACTAGTTTTCGATCTTTCGATTCAAAATCCACCACCAAATAATTCACGATTTGTTTTGATTCGATATCTCAATTTTTCGATTAATGGCCCAGCCCTAATTGGGATGATTTCAGATTAAAACTTCTGGCCCCTTATAAAAGCTCACAACAATTTGAACTACAGGTCCCAGAATGCACTGCAGCCTAGAGCTGACGAGAGGAGCCAAGCCAGGACGGATGAATATAGAGAGACTTGAGATGTGACTATTTAATTGTATTTAATTGCTTCGTGTATGAATTGTTCTATACAAATACATTTGCCTTGCCTTGCCTTAAAAGTGTTTGAACACAGTAGGTCTAACACATGATCAGATCAGAAAGATATTAATCATGTGAAGAGTTCTTTCCACATTCCAATTATAGTTTCTTGGTTTGGCCATCGTCCCTACTCGAGATTATATCAAATTATGCAACGTTGTCTTGAATATAGTCAAGATTTATCAACTATGTACTACAGGAAAACAATTAAATAAAAAAGCAGGTGTTTAACCCTTTCATGCATAGTGGTCACTACAGTGGACAGATATTCAATTGTTATTTTCTGCTATATAAGTGAGTGTGATTATCACAGCTGCACAACAGCCACTACATTGGACGCTTATGTGTCATACAATATACTGCCACCCATTGGTGAACTTTTGCAAGAGTAAAAAAAATCTCTCTAAAACAAAATGGCCGACAGACAAGCAGATGTGCCTTGCAGGGGAGGAATGTCTGTCCATTCCTTCTATTCTAGGAGACTCTTGCAGGTAAAAAAATATGAGGACATCAAACAACGACTAAGGAACAATATAAATGTAAAAGTTTTCAAGTATTGATTTTGTGGTTTGAGGAAATTGAGTTTGACCATGTGTCCACCCAATTGGACACCATGCGTCGCTGACTATATTTAGACTACAATTTATAGTATTACTGTGACTGTTTTTTTGTTAAAAAATACACCATTTGCAGTAATGTTTTGGCTGAAAATCAATCTAACTTATAATTTAACAATATTTTGTGAATTGTGTTAGTTTTAGCATGAGAGTAATTATCTTTGTCATTGTGTTTTTGTAGACGTCAGGTGCAGATCATGCTAGCAAAACCTACAGGATAGTCCAGCAAATGCCATCTGATTCAAGTGAAGATGATTTTAGTGGCAGTGATGATGAATGGCTACCAGAGAAAGAGAGCAGGCAAATGGCAGCAGTAGTGAGAGTGAAGCTGAAGATGTGGAAGCAGCAGACGAGGATGAGGAAGTTCAGGCTGAGGAAGAAGCTGAGGGAGTTGAGGATGTCCTACCTGACAAAGCTCAAGAACACAAAAAAAAGCAGACATGTCTGGAAAACCAAAGATAATGAGTTTAAGGGAGACTTGCCACCCTTTTTAGGAGAGTGTAAGGTGAATATTGAGGGAACAGAACCAATAGATTTCTTCATGCATCTATTTCCTGAGGAACTGATAGATGAAATCGTGCTCAGATCAAATCTCTATGCCTTGCAAAAAGGCAAAGAAATCTGGGCATTACAAATGGTGAAATGAAGCAGTTTCTAGGGATCAATTTGGTCATGTCGTACCTCAGATACCCCAGATCAAGAATGTACTGGTCATCAGAGGAAGGGTTGCGTCTTGATTTGATTGCAAATGCCATGCCACTGAACCGATTTGAGCAGATTCTGAGATACATTCATTTTGTTGATAACTTTTCACAGGAGCAAGGAAATGGTGATAAGTTATTCAAAATCAGGCCAGTGTTGGATACACTCAAAGGAACTTTCCGTTCAGCTGTGGATCCCGAAGAATTCCAATCAATTGATGAACAGATCATTCCATTCAAGGGACGTTTATCTCTGAAGCAGTACATCCCAAAGAAACCCAAACCCTGGGGTGTGAAAGTGTGGGTTAGAGCAGGGAGCTCTGGATACATGCACAGATTTGAAGTGTATCAGGGTTTGGCTGGGCGTGGAGAGGTCAGTGGGTTGGGAATGGCTGCAGATGTTGTCTTGCGCCTATGTGATGACATACAGCAAAAGAATCACAAGGTGTTTTTTGACAATTTCTTTTGCACCATTCCACTTATTCAGGCATTGAAAGAACAAGGCATCTATGGCACTGGCACATGTAGAAGCAACAGGCTCCAAGGAGCACAACTGAAGCTAAAAAGTGAAAAGAAACTCAAAGAAGAAGGAAGAGGATCTTGCTCTACTGTCACCAATGCTGAAAACATCACCATCACTCGCTGGCTGGATAGTTCCGTGATTCACATGGCCTCTTCTTGTGTTGGACAGTCCCACCAGACTTAGCCCAAAGATGGAGCAAGAAAGAAAAAAAGATGCTGAACATCCAGAGGCCGCTATCCGTGAAGCTTTACAATCAGCATATGGGAGGGGTAGATCTCATGGATCAATGTGTCGCAATGTATCCCCACAGACGCAAAAACAAAAGATGGTACCTCCGAGTGTTCTTCCACTTCTTGGACGTCACCGTTGTGAATGCCTGGCACATCTACAGAATGTGTGATTTGGACAAAAGGGATCTTCTGCATTTCAAGGCGTCTGTAGCTCGTGCGCTAATAAATGCAACTTCCTTCCAGACACCAAGACGAGGAAGACCCAGTGCCATCCCACCTCCTTTGAAGCGCAGAGCAGTGTCCAAGCCTCCCCCTGAGATAAAGTTTGGACCTGGAGACCACTGGCCAAGGCTGACTGAAGCAAGAAATGCAAACAGATGCCATGACTCTGCCTGCACACGCAAAACAAAGTACATCTGCATGCAGTGTCTTGTTGCATTGTGCCCAGGGTGCTTTGCCAATTTCCATACAAGATAAACTATTTTCTGATAAAAACATTGCACTAATGTACTTAAGTGCAGTTGAAAGGATGTTTGCCATAGTAGTAGTCTGATAAGTAGTGGAAGGAATGTTCATTGTTATTGTTGGAGTTATTTAGATTTTACTATCTGTGCCGCAGAAAATAGTTTCTTTGTTTTTGGTCAAATGTTATTGTGATACATTGAAAAGTTTTGAAACGTTCAAATATATGAACACAATGTTAAGGAGCAAACAAAAACATATTTTTAAGTGCTTACAGTATTTCTTTTTAAATAATTGTTTTCTCAAACACATATTTCATTCATTGTTCAAATGCGCGTTGTCCACTCTAGTGGACATGTCACCAACTCCTTCAAGAATGCATGTTTGAAAAAAATAAGAGTGAATATATTTTTTTCATGCCTAAAGAGTAATAAAAACACTTTGGAAAAAAATCTTGAAGTAGCCTATCATAACTCATGCATGAAAGGGTTAAAAAAAAAAAAAAAAAAACGCACAAAGGGATTTAATGTGCAGTTTTACGTTTGTCTGAGAATTCAACTTCAATGTTCCGGCACATTTCAGTTGGATTTACATTGTCACACTATTGTTATTGAATATTATTTTTGTCAATAGGCTCAGTCCTAATTGGCCATAATATTGTAATGTCTTATTTAACCAAAATTGTAAAAGATGGCAAATTTTTATTATATCTTTTTATGCATTTAGGATTTATTTTTTAGAACGATTACAGCAGATGTTTTTGAGAGCTAGCTGAAGATTTGACATGAGATGAATCTACTTTTTTAACAAGTAAATACACAGCCTCCTGGTGCTTTTCTGTGCTGTTGTTTTGGTTTTTCGTGCAGTAGAAGAGGCTTGTGAGTGCAGTTTGTAGTATCTGTCTCTATGGTCAGATCATAGAGACAGATAGGAACAAGATTTTAGAGTGGTTCCCATGACATACATAACTAACCTAACTTTCAGTAAAAGCCTTTAATAATTTTTCTTTTGTCCAAGTATGCAAAACACAAAATTTGGTGTGTGGGGGAGCTACTTTAGAGCTGTTATTGACGTTGCCTAGAAAATCCAGACGTTATTTATAAAAAAGCGTGTCCCTCTTTCGATTTTCTGGAAAAAAAAAAAAAAAAAAAAAAAAAAAAAAAAAAAAAAAAAAAAAAAAAAAAATGCGTGTCCTTTTCGATTTCAGTGGCATGACTGACGATTAATTAGCCAATCAGGTACATGCATCGTCTGCCATCCAACATGGCTGCTTGTGATGGGAAAAAAAGAAGCATGGAAAAATACAGGAAAAATATCAAGGTGGAACTGAAAACATTGCAGATTTCTGCAGAATCAAAGAGCGAAGCAAAAAAACAGTTTTAATGCGAGGTGACTGAAGTTAAATTTTGGTCTAAATGACAGACGACCAATCAGCTTCCTTGTTTCATCTGGATCACACACAAACTAATCTGATTGGACGGTTCTTTGTGAGTTAATCTGAAGCCAAAGATGGGGGAGTGGTGACCAGACCCACACTCTGGATCCCAGGCAAAAACAATCTCGTGAAGGAAAATGCATCGTGATATAAAATCTGAATTTACAATGTTCCACATGAAGTGATTAAATTAAGTAAAAAAAATATAATTTAGGAACCGATTTGAAAATTGTTGTTTCTACATGAAAACTTGTTATTAGTTACTGTTATTAAATTACACTTTTGAGTAACAAGTAATGTAACTTAGTTACTGTCAAAATACTTGTAAATAAATTACAGCTACTTTTAAAAAATGCTTTTAGTTGCTTTTAAGTTAAATAAAATCCTCAAATATGAGTTATTGTGTGACATAAACGGCACAGGCCAGAAACTGTAACATGATCCAGAATCATTTTTACTGTTTTTTTTTTTTTTGAATCATTTTTTATCTGCTTAATTGCCAATAATAAAGCATTAAGTACTATATTATTTGATGTTTGCAACATCACACACAAAGTAATCGCAAAGTAATGTAACTAAGTTTCCTGGGGCAGTAGCTAAGCAGTATTATCAATTACTTTTTTTTTTTTTTTAAGAAATAAGTACTGAGTAACTTATTACTTTTTCATCACTTTTCCCCCAACACGGAATAGAACAAACCACAAAAAAGAAAAGTGAAAATGTGAGTCTAGCCTGTAGTGTCTGGCCTGAAGTTTGGATAAGATAAAACCTTTGTGTCGTCAGCGGCTCTTTCATAACTCGACTGTGAAAGCCACACAAACGGGAAGAACATCAGACCAAAGACACAAGGAAATACAGTTTATTTATTACTTAACAGTTACTGAGATGCACTTTACTTACTTTCGGAGGTTGGTGTGAACAGTGTAATGTGACTGAAATCATCTAAAGATAAAGGGACATTACAGGTTTTCTCTCGTCTGTGTTGAGCAAAGCGATGATTGATTTGGAAATAAATGTATAAAAGATTTTGTGAATCATTTTGGATTGTTCAGATGAATTATTTCAGCTGTAAATGTGCAGGGGTCAGTTTAGTTTAATTCGGTTGTCCCTAAGCAAAACATTTTTTCTAATTTTGACTTTGTTGTGATAGTCTTTATCATAGTTTTACAGCAGTACAGTTAATTTATAAGAAGCTAACATACTTTGCAAACTGAAAACACCCTGATCCACCTTGTGATGTTGTTAAGTTGTAACCAGTTTTTAAACTTCACACACCTTCACCAGAATCACATTGCCAGCCATGAATGCACCTGATTTTGAGTCCACAGCTATTGCTTTAAACTCATTAAAACACATTCACTTCTCAGTGCAAGAAAAAGTACTGAAGACTTTTTGTAGAAAAATGTCAGACAAATCTACCTCCAGCCCCCAAAAACCACAAAAGTAAGAAAAAAATATATAAATAAATAAATATCAACGTCTCAAGGTTTTTCTATAGTGTTTTAAAGAAAAACACAGGCCTAAAATAGTTCTACTTATCTGAGTTTTTAACCATTTTAACCTATTTTGTCTTTGACAAGTTGTAGAAATTATAGTTTTCACTTATTCACTTGTCTGTTTGTATTTACATGTGATTACCATTGATTTATTATACAGTAATATCTGGAGGTGGTATTGCTGCTTGTAGCTGCTGTAAATCAGCCTAAGTGGTCGCTCTATTGGTGCTACTGCAGGAAAAACTGCACTTTTGTGATTGATTTGACAAATATTTGTCTGATAATTAAAATGGCCAAACATGAAACTATCTGTGCCTAGAAGTAGTATTTTACATGTTTTGAGTAGATTTTGATTGGTTTGAACCGGATTGCCAAAAGAAAACTTAAACTTGCTTAAAGAAAAAGTCACACTAATTTCAAATTATGAAAAAAAAAATCTTGCGTTGTTGAGGTATTAATAACTAACTTTACTTGTTCTAACTTATTTAGGACAGTCAAACCTGCTCAAATCACAATAAACACAAAGTCATTCAGTCAGTTTTAAACTTATTTAATTATTTAATTTCCAATGTGGCTAATTTGAACACAGATTGACAGAATATCGTCCAAATATCTTTACTGAGATTCTCCCCAAAATGATCAAGCTATTCATTTTTGTCTGTATCGTCCAGCTTTAAATGTGTCACCTTTAATAAACTAATTTGCTATAACAGTAGTCTTAAGTTTCTAATCATTCGTGCGATATTTGACACAATATTCCTGTGGCCAAGACTGATGCGCTCCTCATGATCCGCACATGACCGGAATGATCGGAATCTGAAGGGACGAGCTGCCCGCACACTTCAGCTTCACGACGTTTCTCCGATCTGTCAGAGGAACATCATCTTCATTATGCGTTAATCACTTCTGTACATGTCCGTTTGTCGTTACAGCTGTGAGAAAATGTCGTCGAGGAAGAAGGTGCTGCTCAAAGTCATCATCCTGGGGGATTCTGGGTAAGTCACAGAGGTCAGACCGGAGAAGGACTGATGAGGCAGGCTGGTTTTGGTTTGGCTTTGACTGAAGATGTTGTTTTTTTATTGTTTTTAAGATGATTATGACTCAACATTACAGCTGCTGATTTGACTAAAGATGACAGAGCAAAGTTCATATGAGAGATTATCACGTTTTTCTAATTTTGACTTAGTTTGGTGTCATAGTCATGTGCTAAATATTTATCATAGTTTTGCAGCAATTTAACAAGAAAAGGTCAAAAGTTTAAAACAGAATCCTTCCACATACTGTATGTCATCCATAAGTGACAAAATGCAGACTGACAGTGGGAATTAAAAGTGTTACAAACTATATCATTTGTCAAAACATAAATATTGTGTCATTTTACTGGATTTTGACTTACAGTATATTTACAATGTGGTTGCTAGGTAACATTTATGGAATTACCTCTATAATTGACTGTGCACAGAACATCAGTTGGCTTGTTTTGTTCAAAATAGCCAACTTCTGTACATACAGGCATTTCCTTTTAGCGTTAGCATTTCGATACAAACACGTCTCTTTGAAAACACACAAGTGTCCTTTGGTGAATATTCTTCTGATTTGTGAAGTGTTTAATGTGTTTTCTGTAACATTCACCACAAACTCACTGTCATTGTTTGATCTGAGTTTTTATTTGTTTTAAGTTGGTGCAGTGAAAACCTCATAGCAATGAACTGAAAGGAAATGCTTGTAAATACAGAAGTTGTTTTGAACAAAACAAGCCAACTGAAGTTCTATGCACAGGATCAATTATGGCTGCAACAAATGATTATTTTGGTAATTGATTAGTTGTCTCTTGAAGACAAGATTGTTGCACATTTTGAGCCGAAATGGCACACATTTACAGACTAGTGTTTACGTTGGAGAAACTCAAATTACACAGATTTCATCGCACAGACTAATCAATACTAAAGCTAGTATCAAATCTAGATTATATAGACTCTCACTTCTTTTTTTTTTTTTTTTACAAAAAACAATACTTTAAGAGAACACACATTTCTAAGCAGTTTTAAAATAATCAACTATGTAGAACTAGAAAAAAACATAAATTTTAAGCCACCAAATGTGGTAATGTATCATATATTTGTTGGACAAAAGACTATTATAACCCTCATCAAAACAACCAAATTGAGTGAAAATAGAAATCTTAAATATAATCATGTATTTACTAAAAAAATGTTGTCTCACCCCCGTCATACAAACTTTTAAAGACTGGTCTAGCTGTCAAACCATAATAAAAGAATATATAACTATTCAATGAATCAATTACTTTATTGTCCTGTGAGAGACATTTGTCAGCAGCTACAACATAAACATGACGTCACAAAAATACAAACACAAGACAAGACAATGACTCCTGCTTAAGATCCTGTTACTGTTTGTTCAGCAGTTTTATGCCAGAAGGGACAAATGAGTTGAGTTTTCTTGAATTTTGACTGAGCCACTGTGAAGAAGATATTTAAAAGTTTGTGTTGTCCAGATTACCATCATCAAAATACAACTATGAAATGGTCAACTTGTCAATATTAGTCGATTGATTATAACAGCAAGAATGTTAAAGCCAGTTGTTTTATTAAGTGCTTCCATGATGTAAAGTTGTGTTCATGTTTGTTGCCTTGTTGTGGTAAACTCTGCTCATCCTGGTGTTTTTCAGCGTGGGGAAAACCTCCCTCATGAACCAGTACGTGAACAAAAAGTTCAGTAACCAGTACAAAGCCACAATAGGAGCCGACTTCCTGACGAAGGAGGTGATGGTGGACGACCGGCTTGTGACCATGCAGGTAAAGAAAAAAAACAAAATCACTCCAACAGGTTTACTTTTAAAGGGTTTACATCCTCTATCTTTCTGCCATATATTGTCCCACAGTTGTGTCGTGTTCTAGCAAAAAAAAAACTTGTAGCCATTCTAGTGAATTGCAAATGACACTTTTTAATTGAGGCTATAATTGCCTGCTGATTTTTAAAAACATAATGAAAGGGAACTATCAATATCCCATAATGTAAACGGAAATATTTTCAGTCAAACAGACCATAACCGACTGTAACAACATTGTAACCTGGCTCAGAGCTCACAGAAGTAAAATTACATAACACAGGACTTTAATGCCTGACTTTGGTTTAAACTGTTACTTAACCCTTTGGAACAAACGTCTTTTTGACTCTTTGTGCCCGACTTACTCGAAGTGGGAACAAGCTTTGCGTAGAGAGAAATCTGATATTTAATCCAGCCTAGAATTTCTTTGAAAAGAGAAGTAAAGCTGCGGATGGAGGTTTAAACTTAATCTTTGTTAGTCACTGACAGTTCTCTTTTCAAAGCTGTAGATAATTTTACAAATGACATTTAGTAACTTAAAAATCAGACACAATCCATTTCCACCTACTAAATATATATATTTTTATTAACTGGTCCTTGTTTAGCCCAGAATGGGATTTTGAAAGGACTAAACACATTTAGTCTAGACCAGAGTCAGGACTAAACGAGGACCAGAGTCAGGACTTAACGTAGACCAGAGTCAGGACTAAACGTGGACCAGAGTCAGGACTAAACGTGGACCAGAGTCAGGACTAAACGTGGACCAGAGTCAGGACTAAACGTGGACCAGAGTCAGGACTAAACGTGGACCAGAGTCAGGACTAAACGTGGACCAGAGTCAGGACTAAACGTGGACCAGAGTCAGGACTAAGCGTGGACCAGAGTCGGGACTAAACGTTGACCAGAGTCGGGACTAAATGTGGACCAGAGTCAGGGCTAAACGTGGACCAGGGTCGGGACTAAATGTGGACCAGAGTCAGGACTAAACGTGAACCAGAGTCAGGACTGAACTTGGCCCATAGTCGGACTAAACGTTGACCATAATCAGGACTAAACGTGGACCAGAGTGAGGACTAAACGCGGACCAGAGTGAAGACTAAACGCGGACCAGAGTCGGGACTAAACGCGGACCAGAGTCGGGACTAAACGCGGACCAGAGTCGGGACTAAACGCGGACCAGAGTCGGGACTAAACGCGGACCAGAGTCGGGACTAAACGCGGACCAGAGTCGGGACTAAACGCGGACCAGAGTCGGGACTAAACGCGGACCAGAGTCGGGACTAAACGCGGACCAGAGTCGGGACTAAATGCGGACCAACACACATTTTATTTTGCTAATCAAGTATGCAAATGAATGAAGATAACAGCCTGTTCTTGACCTGTGTGTGGTTTTCCTGGTCAGATCTGGGACACGGCGGGACAGGAGCGGTTCCAGTCTCTGGGAGTGGCGTTCTATCGCGGGGCCGACTGCTGCGTGCTGGTGTTCGACGTGACCGCCCCAAACACCTTCAAGACCCTGGACTCCTGGAGAGACGAGTTCCTGATCCAAGCCAGCCCCCGAGACCCCGAGAACTTCCCTTTTGTGGTGCTAGGCAACAAGATCGACCTCGAGAACAGACAGGTGGGGCTCAGAGATGTGTTTTAGCTACAACAACGACATTCAAATATTTCCATCATTGTGCTTCTCCAGCCTTCTAAGCTAGTTTAAACTTTTTACTTTCCTCTCTTTTCACTTTGTCTGTGCAAATCTTTCAGTTTTATATCTAAATATGGTAAGTTTAAAAAGTGTAGAGCTAGAAAAAAGCAGATAATAGACATAGACAGATTTAAAATGTAAGTAATAAATATATTCCTATGAATTTAGTATTGTCTCTAGTTTCTGTGGAAAGTTCAACTGTACGATGTCAACATAATAGATTGCGTTCACGTTGCATCTAAAAAGGCTTTTCCATTAGTACCTGCTTGGCCCTGCTCTACTCAGCATGACTTAGCCCTGGTGCGAAGCTTTTCCATTTAGGGCTGATCCCCGAGACCAGGTAAGTTTTTAGTCCCTGCTTTACCCCAGGACCAAAGCAAGCAGACTAGATACTAAACTTGACGTTAGATGCACGTCACGAACTTCGCTCCATGTCACAGCAAGTCACGTC
Organism: Mugilogobius chulae; assembly: GCA_038363315.1. Classification (NCBI taxonomy): domain Eukaryota; kingdom Metazoa; phylum Chordata; class Actinopteri; order Gobiiformes; family Gobiidae; genus Mugilogobius; species Mugilogobius chulae. Next base: position 21,801,401 of record CM076409.1, read on the forward strand.
TTACTCCCAAACAAACTGTGCGCGAGCTTATGATTGCGCCTTGCACAAGCACAGTGTGTCTGTCAGTTTTAGTGTCACAACCAAATGTTGTGTCGAGAAAGTGTAACTTCAAGCGCTCCATGTGGGAGTCCACGCGAAGAACAGCTGATTCATTTGCAGCTCAAATGTGTTTTAAAATATAGTTTGACATGATGTTATTGTAAAAGCTTGAAAAAATTGTTTGGAACTTATGGAGCTCAACAATGACCGCCTACTTCTGGTTTAACATGTGTGGGCTCCCATGTTAAGTCTCCATAAAGGTTTCGAAAAAAAGAATATAATTAAAGTCTGAAAATGTCTAATCAGCTCTGTGGTGAGTCAGGAGTATAAGACCTACATTTTTGTTTAAAATCTATTTCTGCAGGTTTATAAATTATTAATTTAGATAAGACATTTTGCCGAATTTTAAATCATAGATGTGCTTTTTAGACTGAATACAACCGCGCTGTGGATCTGAGTTGAGTTGAGCTTGCAATATGTCTTTAATATGTGAATGTTTCACAAAGCCTATGACACTTTACAATGGGGCAATTTACTTCTGGAACCAGGGCGATCTTCCACTGTTGAGCTCGATAATTAACATTTAAAAGAGAGCAGGAACCAGGCACTACCCATCTTCACAACAGCCCCACTCAAACCCACATGTAATGGAAACCCTCTCCTCTGAGCGGGGCTAAGCCGGGTAGAAGCGTGTATAGTCGAGCCGAGCAGTTTCTAATGGAAAAGCCCTATTTGTGTTCTGTACGCCCAAAATATATTTAATACAGAACGCCAATTAATTCAATGCAGCCAGTGGGCCGCTAAAATGGAAATCAGTTCGTTTATTATTGTCTTGCACCAGATTGAATTACAAATCACTCTGTAGATATTTTACAAAGTTACAAATATGAAAACCTGGTTCTTGCCCACCGTCTGGCCTCATGTCGTCAGCTTCTTGAACGTGAACGCAGCCTATCACTTTGCAGTCTTTTCTCATTATTGTCCTGGTCATGTTGCACTTTTTGTAACCCTGCCTCTCGTTGGACGCTCAGGTGACGACCAAACGATCTCAGGCCTGGTGTCTGAGTAAGAGCAACATCCCGTATTTTGAGACCAGCGCCAAAGAAGCCATCAACGTAGAACAAGCATTCCAGACCATCGCACGCAACGCCCTCAAACAAGTACGATACACACAGCATTTTCATTATGTTTATTTGGACGGGAAATACTCATTTACATTTTCAACTTGGTAATTTTAGTTTTTTGGTTTTGGAGCCAATTTGGAACAATGTTAATTACCTTATTCCAATTTCTCTTTTTTGTCAACATAAAGTTTACATCAATTATTCGGAGTAAAAAAAAAGCAACCCTGTTTTTAAGTGTTGATACGTAATTCACACTACGGAGGAACAACATTTTAAAGCCCATATGACAGATTATCACATTTTACTAATTTTGAGTTAGTTTGGTGATGGTCCTTGTGATAAAAATGTGTCATAGTTTTAAATTTGGAATTATGAAGAAAATGACTAATAAAGCCTGAAGTAATTTGAGTTCTAAAGTAAAAAAAACAAAACACAATTTACACTGGGAGCTTAAACAATCATTTAACAAAATTGCTACAAGATGATCTCATTTGTCAAATCTTAAAGTGCGTATTACGGGTTTAGACCATTTTTCAGTAAAACACAGTGAACATGATTATATTTGAGATTTCACCAAACAATTTGCTTGTTTTCACCTAGATTGGCTTTTTTTTTTTTTTTTTTTTTTACGAAGTTTGTAGTTGTATTTTGTCCAGCAAATATGACAGATGTAGAGGGTAACCCACAACTGTTACCTAGCAACCACAATGTAAATGTGGGTCAAAACCACTGACCTGTACCCACATAAATGACACAGAATGACACTATTTTGTAACACTTAAATCAAGGATCTCAAAATCAAATTGAGCTAGGGTTGAAATAATCAAAGTCAGATTTGGTCGAGGGCCACATTTTAAAATGCAGGCCTGTGTTACAGTATATTCAAAATAAATAAGGCTATTAGGTTATATAATAATGAATGATTTTATTTACAGTGTATATAGTACATTGGAAGATGTCTTCCAAAGTGCTTCACTGAGCAGCCCCCTCTCCTCACTCAGTGATGCCAAGCAGCCCCAGGGCAGCTCAGCAGAGGCGATTCACCTAAACACCTGGCGCCTCAACCTCCGACCAACACCAAGTATTCCATAACGTGCAAGTTTTTGGTTTTGGAGGGATTCTGTTTTACAACTCAGATTACTTCTTGTAATTTTCAACTTTTATTTGTCAATTTCTTCATAATTTGCAACTTTAAGTTGGGGTAGCTACTTTGTGCTTTCCAATAAAAACATATGGTAAATGCAGCACTTTGTGGAAAAAATTAGGCCACTGAGTCTGAATTGAATAAGAAAAAAATCTAAAGACAAGCTGAGAAAGCTGCTGGGTCCAAGAGTACACAACACATAAAAATCAGGTGCTCATCAAGGAAGACAAAATCAGAACATAACCCCTTACATAGGGCATACATCATGTTTGCTCTGATGAACCTGACGCGTTGGTCTCTTGCTCTGCAATAAAGGACTTTTATCATCAGAGTTCCTCAGATTTTTAGTCTCGTTTCATGTCTTTATTGAAGGGTTTTGTTCTGATTTTAAGAAAGAAATATATTTTCCATTAGGAGCCCAAAGCAGCTTTCTGATTGGCTGAGCTTGTGTGGTCCACTCTAGTTTCACTGTTGTTTGTAAAAAGAGTGTCTTAACAAAATGAAATATAATATTGATATTAATCATGTGTGGAAGATTTCTGAGAGGAAGTTGTCTTACACCATCTTTAACTGCTATAAAACCACAAGACTATCATACCAAACAAAGTTAAAAAAAGTGATAATCTGTCATATGGGCTTCAACGTCTGTGTTACCTGTGTGTATTTTGTCCCACATTTACAAAGTGGTTGCTAGATAACAGTTGTCAGTTTAGAATTATTACCTCTACATGTGTCATATTTGCTTCTAAATCGGTAGAAGAAAGTCTAATTTAGAGCTGTGTGTAGTGAAGAGAACTTGAAATTATAAGTTCTCACTAATCTCCCTCTTTTGTCTCTTAGGAAACAGACATCCCTGGGTACAACGACTTTCCAGATCAGATCCAGCTGGGCAGCGACAGAGCCAGACCTCCGGTGGAAAGCTGCAGCTGCTAAGATCCCAGACCCTGAAGTCACCCGCACCTTTACTCCTCCCGGGGAACAGCGCCCCTTTCTGGTCTTCCTCCTTCAACCATTCCACCACAGTCACAACAATCCTGCAATGTGGACGTCACCGTATATATTCTAATTTACTCTCTCCACGTGTCAAGCGCCCAAAGAATCACACCAGAAGAGATAAAAAGAAAAGACCTCAAAACACGTGGTCTTTTCTTCTCGTAATGGCCGATGTCGAACACAAGATGGCGCCGTTTTGTAAAAGTGATTTCTGGGAGTCCTGTAATGTGACAACAGATCTTGACTAACTTCAGCATCCCATCTTAACGCTTTCTCCTCTTTTTTTTCTCGTTTTTGTCCTTATAAATCAATTATTGAATTATATCTATGTGTGTACATATTTTTAGTTATCCGGTTGTCTCTGAAGCAAATTTGAATGTGTTTTTTCTTTTCTTTTTTTATTATTTTGCACTTTTTTGTTAGAGTAGAAATGAAGGGATGGCTGATTTTGGGCAATGTCTGCCTCTGCACACTTTTAAATAAATTAAACTTTGAATTGTACCTGTTACTTCAAGGGCTGCACAATATTTGTAGCAACTTTCTCCCCATTTTTGTCATTTCACACGCATTATAGTTTTTGGGAAAATGGATATTGTAGATGCAATAATTAAACCCCGAAAGACGACAAATGTTCAAGTTAATTGCAGAAAAAAGGAATAAAAGGTTGTTTTTTGATGAAGTGCTTAAATTGATCCATGTAAATCATTGCTATTTCAATACATTCATTCATTTTCTAGATATTATTTAGTCGACACAACAGTTCAAAACACTAAATAAAATGTTAGCAGATGCAAAAGCTGACATTCTAACAAAAAAATAAAATATTGTGCAGCCCTTGTTAATAAACATATAAAATATCTTGTACACTTGTTGATTGTAACTTAAAAAGGCTCACTTCACTAATATAATCATGAGTTTACTCCTTAATATATAAGTATTTGCCTTTTATGTAACATTACTGCTCTTCTTACTGCTGTACGTTCACCCAAAAAACCAGTGCTTTGAAACGTCAGACACGCACTCACTTGTACAAAAATGTCCTGTTTTTGTTTCCACTCCTCTCTCGCTGCTTGTAGCTCAGGTTGGCGCCATATTTTTACTGGTAAACTGTGTACTAGGGTGTATTATAGATGGTAAAGGCTGACTTTATGAACAAATGAAATGATCTCAGTTCTCCATGGATAGATTCAACTTTCTGCCCTGATAAAACTCAATTTCCTGTAAACAGTAATCACCTCAATCTCAGATGTGGACAAAGAATTTGGGACGACAAATAAACTATTGAATATAAAAGTGTCTACTGTGTGATTTATTTTAGCATAGATCATACATAAATGAATTATTAACCTACTTTTGTAAAATGTCTGTTTATAGCTAACCTTAAATTATATTTCAGACTTAATGAACATTTTATTATTTTCTTTTCATTTACTTTAATTTTGGAAAATATACATTTCTATTTTTATTATTTTGTAATTAAAAATATTATGTTTATAAACATTTACATATTTTTTTTGTTTATATTTATGCGATCAGCTTTTTATAAGATTTTCGTTTTACATTTTTTTATTTTTATGTATTTATTGTTATTAATATTTTTATTATTTTGTTATTATTATGATTATTATTATTATTATTTCTTTATTTTTAAGTTCTATTTAAATTTATATTTACATTTTTCCTGCCACACGCGCTACTTCCGGTGTAGCTACTTCCGCCTTTGCCGCTCCTCTTCAGTCACAGAAATGGTAAGAAAATGTCACATTTTTGTAAAAATCTGTCCGTTTAACCCCATCCAAGCTTTGCATTGTTATTTTAAAATCATCTGTGCTAACATACTGATCTGTTTATAAATGAAAATGTGTTCGATCCGCTGGTTTTATGTAGGCTAGCGTCACCTGGCTAACATCGCTAGCATTGGCTTCCTGTCAATGAAAAAAACATATTTCTGAGACCAAAACGAATGCGTTTTATATATTATTTCTTTTGAACAGTTACGCGGGGTCATTGGTGTATATTTTGTAGTTGTAATTATCACGAACTGCATTTGTTAGTTTCTGTTCAGATAAAATACATGACCGTGTTATTACAAACAGTAAATCTTTTATTTACTGACAGCTAATGGCTAAAGGAATGCGCAGTCTCACATTTTTGGTCTAAATTTTCAAGTTCAAAATCTAAGTGAATATTATTTTAGAACAGCTGCTTCTCTAAATAGTATTGAGGCTTTTTTTCTCTTCCTCTTGTCCTAGTTCCTGGTTCTTGCATGTCTCTGCTCGCCCAGTTACACAAACCTCGGGCTAAAATACTCCATTAAAGACAACTATATGACTATTGAAATCATTGTGAGCTAATTTACTAATCACTTAGCTAAATCGTCAACATTGTATGACATGCTGAAAAGATATCACGCGCAGAGAGAGGAACTACTCAGACAAGGCAATATTTATGATAATGATTAAATACTGTAATTTTCAACACACAATAATTGTAGTTTTGATACTTTTCATTAGGTTCGACTTCTGAAGATATATAAATACTATGTTATTCACATGTCCTGTTTATGTGATTAACTTCTGCTCTAAGATTTGTTCATATAAATAAATATTGATTGGAGTGTCATTTTCTATTCATACTTTGTTCTGATACTTTTGACAACCCCAGACAGTTACCTCAGCTGTGAGTGTAAACTTCTGTATTCCGTCTACAAGTAGGGCTGGGCAATATCATATTGTATACTGTACATATGGGGATATTAGAGGTGTGCAATATATCGATTTTTAGATATTATCATGAATTTTGTTTTGGAGATATGCAAAACTTGAATATCGAGTATAACGTGCAGTAGAATTTACTATAAATATTAAATAAGTGATGCTGTATACTTTCTATAAGACAAGTTTAGTTTATGTGGAATTGAACATGAAGTAATTCAAAGTGTTTCACAAAAGAGAAAAATTACTTTAGATACACACTGGGAAAAAATGAATACATTAGAAAACAAGATAGTTTGTGCCTGGAATAAGTAATGTTTTACATGTTTTAAGTACATTTTGATTAGTTTTAAACTAGGTTTGCCAAAGGAAAAGAATATAATATCTTGTTTTATAAAATTTGAAAATTACACACTAACTTGAAATTATGAGAAGAAAAAAAGAAAACATTTCTGTTCTTGAAATAAAGACTAAAATTACCTGTTCTTTTGGCAAATCTTTAAGCCTTGCTAACTTCAATCAAAGTTAAACTTTTGACATATTTAAGGTTGTCGTTTTTCCAGTGCAGTAACAATTTTGAAGACGTTTTAACTTGTTTATGTTGGACTGACAAAATATCGTCCCAATATCGTAATCGAGATGTGCAAAAAATGTATCAAGATATTCATTTTGTCCATATTGCCCAGCTCTACGGGATATTCATGGAGAAAAGTTGAACTTTAGAATATCGTGATATGATTGCACTTCCACCACAGCTCATTGTGCAACCGAGACAAACAGAAATTGTGACTAAGCCTACGAAAAAAAGCCAAAGCAAATCATCTGATCATAAATAAAGACTTTAAAACAATTGTGTGCTTCATATTTCAGTCATTAGTGGGGATATTTACTGTAACCCTTGACTGTCAAAATTCACAAGTGACTTTCCAAATAAAGAAAGCTAAAGTTCTTATAAAGATGCAGACTTGGCAACACTTGACAATTTTTATCTGAAACCTTGAACAAAAGTATTATATGCCCAGACTGTGGAGGCTCTGCAGAGGCCAAAACATAAATAATGAAAGTAAAACATGGTGTTTGAAAGAGGAACTTGCCCTGTAACTAAAATAGCCTGAAACACATAACTATAACAATGGTAAAAGCTTGCCTTATCGTCAACTATATCGTTCTCTTTTATACTGTGAAAAATGTTAGGCCTGATTGACTTGTCCTATCTACAAATGTCCTTATAAAGACTTGTGCAGTCTAATCTGAAGTGTATTTACCTTTTCATTGCTTCTGTTTCAGACGGCTACACTGCGCCCGTATCTGAACGCGGTGCGGGCCACACTGCAGGCCGCCCTGTGTCTGGAGAACTTCTCGTCTCAGTGGTGGAGCGGCACAACAAGCCGGAGGTGGAGGTCAGGTAAGGACGACTCTGATTTCCCAAAGTCCACCCTAAATCCCGTTTTCTTCCATGTGAACTGTGTCTGTGTTCAGGAGCAGTAAAGAGCTGCTGCTTCAGCCCGTCATCATCAGCCGAAATGAGAAGGAGAAGGTCCTGATCGAGGGCTCCATAAACTCAGTGCGAGTGAGCATCGCTGTCAAACAGGTCAGTCAAAGGACAAGGGTTTATGTATGGAGCTCCACAGTGGAAGATCGCCCTGGTTCCGGAAGCATTTTGCCCCATGTTAAAGTGCCATAGGCTTTTCGAAAAATTCAAATATTAAGAGTCTAAAGACATATCGTGGGCTAACCAGCTATGTGCTAACTCAGATCCACAGCGCGGTTGTTTTCAGTCTAAAAAGCCCATCTTTAACTTAAAATTCTGCAAAATGTCGTAATAACTTTGTAGTTTATAAAGCTAAAAAACAGGTTTTAAACAAAAATGTAGGTATTTTGCTCGTGACTCACCACATAGCTGCTTAGCCCCGAGGACGTTTAAAAACTTTTAATATAATTTTTTATCTAATCCCCTTAGGCAATTTAACATGGGGTCCGAAATTGTGGAACCAGGAAGTGGACGGTCACTGTTCAGCTCCATTAGACTTGGATTATCATTTTGAGGGGTTTGGTCAAAAAGTTACACGGTGTACCTTCAAATATTATTATAATTCTCTTTTGTAAACTTGATGACTGAGTTATAGTTTCTCAATTCATATTAGAATAATTCTGTCGTGTATTTGAGGCTTGAATAACATTTCTGTATTGTTTGCAAATGAACCTCATTTTCAGGTCACACATAGGTCACATTGATTTAAAAAGCTCTATCGCCAATGTCCATAATTCTTTATTAGACAAAACAGTTTAGCATTAAAAGGATGTGAGACAAGAGACGAGATTGATTAATTGTTGAGATTGGAATCGATCTAGTCTAGCCCTATAAAGCCTGAAATATGCACAGTTTACTTAAAGGAACCGTATGTAATATCCACAACTAGTGGTTTTAGAAAGGTATAACAATCACAAATGAACTTGGGTTGCCAGAGTGTGAAATGGCTCATCCATTGAAGATGGAAGCTACTGATTACTGATTCAAAATTAACTTCAGCTTCTAAGAAACCAAACTGGCAACCCAAATGAAAGAGTCATGTGAGGCTTATTCTGCTTTCTGATTGGATAATAAATGTAAACATCAACAAAGGACATCATGTCCATTGCTTTTTAATTAAGAATAACTCAGAATTGCTTTGACTTTCAGTAAAAATAATAGTATATTTGGACATGTTGACCTTGTATCTTTGGACACATATAATTCATGTTTATGAAATCTGACATCAAAATCTTACATACGGTTCCTTTAAACTTAATTGAAATTGTAATACCAATGATTGGAATAAGCAAATTTCCTAATTTCCTTCACAAACAACAAAATATGTTTTAAAATGGCTTACATACAATAAATTCATTATTTATCTGTGCATTGTCATGTTTCATGTTGACATTTTTCCTAAACACAATATTCCAAATTCTATTATTAAAGGGAACCCTGGTTATGAAGACAAATGTGGTTAAAACACTAGTACTGGTCTTCCTTATTAAAACAAATTACAAACAAATATATAACTGTTTACTATTTTTTTATAAAATTGTCATTGTTTATGTTGTTTTCAAGCCACTGGGAGCCGCCATTTTGGTTGATGACATAAAATAGTGTTTCCATGGTTACTTCCACAGTTTCATCTGTGAACAGTTGCCACAAAAACACCACTGACAACAGTGTCAGTTCTGCCTCTTCCTCTTGATTATCTTCAGTTTTACTAGATTCCTCATAATCTGTATTTGGCTCAAACTGACCAGGTTTAACCCAGGAATTCATGGTGCTTAGTTACCTGCTATTGCCTGTTACCTTGACAACACTATTTTATGTCATAACCGCAGCAAAATGGCAGCCTCCATGTCATTTCTTCAAAACACTATTTTAATAAAACTACAAATACTTCCAAGGTATTTGTCCTGTATTTATATAAGTGATGATATTATAAGTGTTTTAGGGTAAACATGTGATTATATCCAGGGTTCGCTTTAAAACATAAATTGCAAATCAAATTGCAGTCGTATTACTGCCCAGAGATGTCGCAATCAAATGCTGCTTAGACTATTGCTATAAAATACACGTTGTACATTTAAAGCCAATGTTTGCTGCAGTGAAATTCTAATGTGAAGAGACAGAACAAGCAGCACAGAATCATAAACTCATGGAAAACAATTATATCTGCTTCTGTTATTAAGCAGTTTTAGCTCATAATTGTTTGTTTAATCGTGATGAAGTTGTAAACACTGTCCATGTTTCACAGGCCGATGAGATTGAGAAGATCCTGTGCCACAAGTTCATGCGTTTCATGATGATGAGAGCGGAGAACTTCTTCATCTTACGGAGAAACCAGTCGAGGTAACATTTTTTTATTTACTTACTGCTTTATGTAGCTTTAGCGTGTGTTTTCTCTTGCCTAAACTGTTGTGTGTGTTTTTTCCTCAGGGCTACGACATCAGCTTCTTGATCACAAACTTCCACACGGAGCAGATGTACAAGCACAAACTGGTGGATTTCGTCATTCACTTCATGGAGGAAATCGACAAAGAGATCAGCGAGATGAAGCTGTCCGTCAACGCCAGGGCCAGGATCGTCGCCGAGGAATTCCTCAAAAATGTAAGTCTTATTTTAACTTGTGTGAGCGGCGACGTGATGTTTGACCTTCAACAGAAACACAAGTGAAACTATTTTAAGTAGAAGTATACTTAAGTTTTATTTTTCATCATAATTTTTTATTTTGTTCAGTCCATTGAAAGCTTACATGTATGATGTATGATGTTGATCTTTGTTATTAATACTTTATCATGACTTTACTATCACAATAATTACTATATTGACTCCTTGCTGTTTAGAGCGGGAGTGTCAATCTCAAATAGACCTGGGGCCAAATCGATTGAGCCAGAGTTGGTCAAGGGCCGCATTTTTAAATATAGATCCTTCTGTGTTACAACCACACATGGCAATTGTACATACTGTCATTTGAAGACAATTTTGGACAGATTGTTTGCATTTTGCTTCATTCCAGTGCATTTTATGTTTCTATAGTCACATCTCAGGAAAATAAGCCTTCATAGAGGGATTTTTTGTTTATCAACACGGGCGATGCACGTGCTTCCTGCCTGTAAAAAGAGCCACAACAAAACTCCGTTGTCAACTTACTACAAGAGTTTATCACTGTGTGAAAACAAAAGTTCTGTTACTAAATCAACATTTGTGAATGAAATTCGACCCTATGAACCTTAAAAGTTACATTCAGGTGAAAAAACGGCGAGAAAAAACCGTCTCAAGCTTCAGGACACAGATGTCTCACACTGGTTCATACTTGATCCAAACAGCTGCTCTCGTTCTGTTTTGTTCAAAGCTAATCAGACGGAGAGCGGCTCTTTCTGATAAGCATGCGCATTAGGGCGGAAAGTGATGTCGACCCAAAATCCTCTATAATTCTATAGATATATTATCCATTCTGGCCTTTGTGGCTCCTCTTGTCTGCACTGGGCTGCAGTGCATTCTGGACCTGTAGTTTTGTGCTTTTATCAGGAGCCACTATAAATAATAATCAGAAAATCATTTAGTTTGACGCCCCTGGTTTAGATAGATAAAAGATGAAACATTAATGGGAAGCTCAATGTTTATTGTGGGAACAGTTTATTTATGTTAGAAGAGAATTGTGAGATTATTGTTGTACAACAAGATTTTAGCTGCAGAGGTTCAAATATTTAATTTCTATGACTAACTCTAGATACAAACTAAGATCTAAATGGTTTCAATGTGCTTTCTGATTTTTACTACTCGTGTTTTTTGTAAACTGTAGATTTTATTTAATTTTACTGTACTACAGTGACAGTGGTAGGAAGTATTTTTATTGTTTATCTTAATATTTCCCAGGGTTTCTGTCGGATCTGATAAATCTAAAGTAGAAAAAATTTAATTTAAGGCCTCAAAAATTCTTAAATTTGCCATCAAAAGTCTTAACATTTTTGCACAGGTCTTACATTCTTTAATAAATCAATTTCTGTCAGATTTCCCGGTCTAGTTCACGCTGCTGCAGCTTTGTCAAAAATTCTCAATAATATATCAAAACTGGTTGTTTCTTCTACTGTTCTTTGGTTGATGAAGCAGATGGAACGTTCAGTTGTTGTATAAATTGTGTTCTTTTTGTTAGTTTATTTTTTTTTTATAATTGTAGCAAAATATAAATTATATCTTAAGAAGCCCACTTGAAAAGAAGCAGCATTGTGAAATACCAGGTCACGACTTCATATAAATCTTAATTTCTCTGTTTTGTGGTCTTAAAAAGCTTACACTTAACCTCTCCGTCTCTGCAGAAACCCTGAATGTGTTGTTGAAGCAGAACTGTGTATTTTTCGCTCATAAATCTTGTTTTTTCCTTTTCTCTTTTTGCAGTTCTAATTGGAAAAACCACACAGATCCATTCCTTTTGCCACGTCGACCATCGTTTGTGGAGCTTTTCACATTTTTCAGCCAAACTACAACACAAACTTTCAACTTTTCCCTTTACTCAAAAACACCCGCGCCCACGACGACGTTCACGTTTGTAAATAACTGTTTAGACTTTAGTTTTTCTGCCTTAAAACACGATTATTTCACCAGGGCAGTTCATGTTTGACATTCTGAGTGAGCGCAGGGTCACGTGTTTGTTATCAGATGATTTAAATGTTTTTTAATATATAAGAAACTATAAAAAGATTCATTTCATTTTTGCAGTGTTAGACGGAAACAGAAACAGAACGTGCATGTTTAAGTTTGGAATCAGATTCAGATCCTGTTGTTGTAGATTCAAGAACAAATGCTGTGGACAGAATAAAATCATTATTCTTTGTAACTGAGTCGTGTTTTTCTTAGTTTGTCTCAGTCGCTTGACACATTTTTTGAAACTTGGTTTAGTTTGATCACTGGTTTCCAACACTCATATGTTCGCTGAGTTTAGTTTGCTTCTTCAACACTACAGACATGTTCACACAAGGTAAAGGACTTCTGTCATAAAACTGTTTTTATCTACAAACTCACACATCACAGCAAAATCCAAAATCACATGAGCAGAAAGATCAAACTACAAAGAATGAAACAGGACAATGGACTGAGGAAAAAACACAGACTATAGGAAGAAATAAACTAAATATATTTATATATGTCCCCATTTTGGGTGTGTTCACACAGAGCAGGAACTATGGACATGGGGCCACACTTTAGGGACTTTTTTAGCTCCTGCTCTGGGGCAGGTACTTTCAGTCAGACCAGGAACCTTTTGGTGACACAAACACATTTACAACATTACCTTGGTTTGGAAACATGTTTTATACATTTCAACATAAAGAAAAATTAATTAGAAACAATAACTCCCAAAATATAGTAATTTAATTTAAAAACTCTTACTAGGATTTACAGTGAACACTGGTAATTTTGTTTTATTGGTAATTTCAGTGATGTTTTGAGGTTTTGTAGATCATAGTTTTATGTAGAATCGAAAAAGGTTTTGTTTTCTTAACACCCCTTACATATTTAAATATTCCAGACTTTACTAATGCTAATGCTACGGTAGTCCTGACCAAGCCTAGCAATAACATCTGGAGATAGGTCCCCGATTGCTGCACTGCGGCGATCACTGCTCCTGAGGAGATGCCCCAGAGGCATTGAAGGATGGGTCAAATGCAGAGGACAAATTTCCCTACGGGGACAATAAAGTATACCTTACCTTACCTTAATGCTAAAGCCAGATAGACCCTCTTTCAGAGACTCTTGGTGTGTGAACACAAACATGGGGACAGGGTAGTTCTTCTGACTAAACAGGGACTGGAGGAATGTTGGGACTAGTTCTTGGTACTTTTATGTGTGAAAACGCCTAATGTGTGTTTCTCTAAACTAGTATAAATATCTAGATATACTGTAATATATAAAATAGATTTTACAAATGAAAATTAACAGTAAATGTGTATTTTCCATCTTTTTTTTTCTTTCTTTCACAGTAAGATAAAAACATCCAGAACTCATCCAGATATAAATGGATTTGTGAGACAGACGACAGACTGAACTGAACCTTTGGTGACTTTGTGTCTGAGATCAGAACTAAAGCTTCTGAGCTGTAAAGTCAAATGAGAAAACACAAGAGAACATCTGACACGTGTGTGAGAGGTTTGATGATAAAACTTGCTTTAGGCGGGAAAATGTAGCTGTTTTGAATGTAAAACCTGAGCTTGAGCCAAAATTGAGTTTTAAAAAGTTTAGGATTCTGTGTGAGCTGTTTTGCAAATTGACTTTTAGAATGGAAGAAGTGAGTCAAAACGACAGTAACAGTAAGTGCATTCCCACCAGGGTTTTTACAGTTTTTCTCAATTGGTTTGGCTCATTTCTGGAAACTGAGATGACAAAACTCCAAACCAACCTGCAGGTGTTCACAACTGAATGACATTTCTCGATGCTTTTATCAAATTGCCAAAGTCTTTGTCCAAGTCTCAAGTGTCTGAGCATCTGTGCAAATGGTTGTGTACAAGTGTCCTACAGACAAATAAAAAAATCTTACTGATCTAAACTGAGTTATTTTCAGTCGAATGGTTGTTCTCCAAAACCTGTCAGGATGATTTCAGTGTGTAAGTCCTCATGTGCACAGTCATCTGTTCTTTTGTCATTAGTCATGAAGAAAATACCACAAACACTGTGATATCTTCTCAAAATATCCCTTCTTCTCTGCCTCATTGTGATGTTTCAGCAGCACGATACTAAAAACATGACTAATAAAATTAATTTAAGAAAAATTAATCAGGGGTGCATGGTAGCAGAGTGGTTAGCGCTCTGGCTTCCCAATGAGGAGGTTGTGGGTTTGACTCCCGGGTCGGACCATATCAACATCTCACAATGTTCTCCCCGTGTCACTGTGGGTTTTCTCCGGGTACTCCGGCTTTCTCCCACCTCCAAACACATGCATGTTTAGGTTAATTGGACAGCACTGTAATTTTCTCTTAGTGAGTGAATGAATGGTTGGCTGACAAACTCTGTGACGAGATGGCCAGGGTGTTCCCCGCCTAAGGCCCAAAGTTACTGAGTTAGACTCCAGTCATCCGCGACTCCTAAGGGATTAAGCGGTAGAAATGAAATGAAAAAAAGAATCAAAAATCAGTGCTCCAGTCACTGCAGTGATGCGTCATGATTGTACAAGTAAAACAGCAATACAGTTATAATGGAAACTCATTCTGTCCTGACGGTTTAGATGAGAAATACATTTAGTTTTGAAGCTTGTTTGAACAGTTTTGGGAAACATGAGCTTTTGCTTGTGAGCTGTAAAGTTGCAGAGAATTATAAGACTGTTTGGCCAAATTATTTTATAGATGTGAGAATAAATTAACCAACCCAAAAGAGAGAATAGCTTTAGTGTATTCTAGTGTATAATTATATTGTGTTACTTGGACTGTTTAGGTGAGAACGACATTTGGTTTTGACACATGAGTGAAGTGTTTTTGGAGAGATATGAGCTTCTGCAGGTGATCCATGTTGTTGTGCTGAACCGTCCAGGTTATTTCAGCAAAAGTGACCGAGTTAATGCAAACAT
Organism: Mugilogobius chulae; assembly: GCA_038363315.1. Taxonomy (NCBI): domain Eukaryota; kingdom Metazoa; phylum Chordata; class Actinopteri; order Gobiiformes; family Gobiidae; genus Mugilogobius; species Mugilogobius chulae. Next base: position 21,816,489 of record CM076409.1, read on the forward strand.
CCTGCCTGGGGGCCACTCGAAATGGTCCCTGATTTAGATCCACTTCAAATCTAAAACTTTAAATGTGTTAATCATGTGTTAAATGACCATCACATTTTATTTTTACTTGAGTATTATTATTTAGACTGACTGACTCTTCACTTCTGGCTGTGCTCATACAACAGGAGTTTTCACATTTTTAATTCAGGCTGAAATTGAACGTCATATTTTTTACGTTTTAACTTTTTTTTTACTACACCAAAATCATATTGAACGTGGATTTAATTCTGGAATGTTTTGTCCCTTTGTCATTTTGATGACAGCTAGCAAGCACACTCAACAGATGTTTATCATTATTATTTATATTGTGCTGATTAACATAGTCTGGGTTCTTTTAACACGTATGTAAATGCTCCAGACATTATTTACTGCTATAAAACACAAAATATGCCTTTTTTGTGCCCTGTTCAAATGCTTGTGGGATGAGAGGCATACTGTGTACCAGGCCTATTCAACTTAAGGCCCGGGTGCCAAATCGGCCCTCCAAAAATCAGATCTGGCCCTCAGTTCACTACTCTAATTTAACAAAAATATGTTTCTCTTTTTGTAGATTTAATGGGCTGTGTGCACGGAATTTCAGTTGGCTTGCGATTGTTCAAAAATGCTAACTTCTGTACATACAACGCGTCTTTATTTTTCCCAACACAGTTATGCCGCTTCCTGGTTAGCATACCTTTCCCAAATCCCTAAACTTAACCAAATTAACTTAACCTAACACCAACCCTAATCCTAACCCTAACCTTAACCAAATCCCATAAGTAAATATTTTAAATATAAACTTTTGCTAGCATAGCCACCAATGCAAAGTGATGGGGTATGGCATAACTGGGTTGGAGAAAAAAATCAGGCACATACAACCATTTCCTGTTAGCGTTAGCATTTAGATACAATCACGTCTCTTTTTAAACACACAAGTGTCTCTGGTGAAATGTTCCTCTGATATGTAAAGTCTTTAACATGTTTTCTGTAACATTCACCACAACTGTCTGATCTAAAGAGGATTTATTAGTTCTAAACTGATGTAATGAAAACCTCATTGAAGGGTATTGAACAGGAAGTCGTTGTATGTACAGGATGTAGTATTTTAAACCAAAACAAGACAACTGCACTCAGCCAATTCTGGGTTGCTCTGGAAATAGTGTCCAATTTAAATTTCTCAATGTTTCAATAAGTGTTTAAACTAGACAATAGTTATCTTGATTTTATTATATTTTTAGTGTCTGGAAATAAGATTTGCCAAAGAAAGTAGTGTTTTTCTTGTCCATTTGCATTTTTTTTACTTATTTCCAGTCAGAACATTTTGTATTTTTCCATTTTTTAGCAAAACCATCCACTTTGCTCTTGATCTATTGTCAAATTGTGTTTGAAAACAGTTAAAATAAGCTCTAAAAAAGGCTCAATTTAAGCGTTTTTTTTTTCACTCATTATCCAGTTTAAAATTGTCACCTCTTACAGTGTTCAGTCCTGATTTAATTTAATTCTGCTTTAGACCTTGGTTAGTTCTGGTTTAAAGCTGGTTTAATATTGAAATAGTGCAGGTTCATATTTGATTATGTTGTTTGACGCTGTTTTGGACATTTTGAGGAGCGATAAAAATACACTGCAGTATTACATATTATCACGATCTTCTCCAGTGAATATTTGGTGCGACCTGATGTCAATAGTGGGGACATATTGTACAACTACCCGGCCCAAAAGCCATGATCCTCGGTAGAATCTGGCCCTCAGTAAAATACAGTTGAATACAATAGAATATTTCAAACACATAATTCATGTTTTCAATGTGTCATGATTTATTGCCACAGTCACATGTCAAAAATGATCGTATATTTGCATAATTTATACAGTACAATAATTACAGTGGGTCACAGTACAGTATTAGCAGAAGAACAGCTTTATCAACAGAATTTTCACTTCTTAATTTATTTATACAGAAAATTATTAAAATACAAAAAATAAACCTGCAAAACCACAAGTCCAAGTACACTTAATTAAGCCATTTTTTTTTTTTTTTCTCAGTTTAATCTTTTGTTTTAGGCTTTGATTTTAATAAGACTTGATTGTTTTGTTTTTTTTTACTTCACCAGCGAAAGTAAGAAGTTATTGCAGAAGCACCTTGGTCAACAATACAAAAACACATTAGAAAATATAGATGCAAATTAAAAAGTTATTCACATTTTTAAAAAGAAGGTTTCTTCACAGAGGCGGCGATGGACAGAAGAGGAAAGTGCTTAGACGAAGGAGGTCTGGAGGTTGTGATGTGTGTGTTTTTTCATATTTTTTTTTTCGTTTGGAGGCAGGAGTGTGGAAATAACGGAGGGAAAAACATCAAAAATGAGCCGGTACGGTTTGTAGAGCGTCTTCTGTGCTGCGCTGCGTCGTCACATTCTGAAATACAGGAAAAGAATCAATGTTAGGTCGTCAGTAAGACATGGATGGAAAACAGAGAAGATGCAAAAAGACACCATAGAAATCGTTTTGAAAGATAAATTCTGACACGCTTTGGTCTTTTGATGAAGCATTCTCCTGATTTGTAAAGTCTTTAGCATGTTGTCAGAGAAAACCAATCACAACTCACTGTTAACTGCCTGATCTTTCAGTATTTTGTAATTTTAGACTGAGGTACTGTACACTTAGTTCGGTGCGAGGCGTGACTTGCACGACTCTCGCAAGACTTAGAAAGTGCTTAAAACTAGCGTGCCCTTGTACACAGACCCCGGTGCAGTGCGAGTGCACGTTCAAGAGTCGCGCGACTGTGCGGAAAGAATCTGTAGAGTCTATTTTTGTCAGGGATCGTAGCAGTCTGATGCAACTTTCAAGTCATATTACGAGCATTCTCGCGGTAATCCACGTGAATCCGTGCGGCTTTGGGCAATAACGGACTGCTGCTGGTGTACAAGGCACATCGCAAGAAACTCAGACACGTCTCGGACCGAACATGCCTCGCATGTTCAGGTGACCTTTTCTTAGACCTGCACATTACAAAGATAAAAACCTGGTGTATTTCACTCTGTCTGTTCCTTGTGGCCAACACAACACAAGACTGAGTCAAACACTTGATGAGTCTTACCGCCGGTCTGTCTCTGTGAGTGTTCACTGAATCCACTCCCAAATACATGGTCTCCACTTTACAACCTAAACAAGGAAACACAGAAAAGAACAGGTTATTAGGTTAGACTTTCTAGAGAGTGAACAATAACAGAGTTTGCATGTTCTCCTTGTGGTACTGTTAGTTTAGAATGAATGAGAGAGTGAATGATTGTCTGTCTCTAACCCTGCAACAAGGGCCTTACGTGAAACACCTAAGGCCCACGTTTTTAAAGAAATAATATTTTAACTATGAAGTAGCACAGAAAAAAAAGGCTTTATAAACTTTTATTGTATGAAGAGTGCCTTGGGTTTGCCCCCCTTTCTGTACACTAACAGTTAATCATTTGTTGCAAAAGTTAGCAGCTCAATTCCTACTTAAAGCTTGGGCGTGTCTTATGTTCAATGGTAAAAATTGTTCTACAGTACAGTTGCCACATTATGGCCTCTTGTTTTCAGGAGCGATCTGGGAACATTTAAAAGCTGCAGATTTGTGGACTTCATCTCTCTTCTTGGAACATAAGACGAGAGCTATTCACAGAAGTAAAAAGTAGCCAAGCCATTTAAACATTTTAAAACAAGTAACAATTGTTTAAAATCTATTCTGTAGAAGACAGGAAGTCAGAGCAGAGACCAGAACAAGTTAATGTGCTCACAGTGTTTTGTTCCTGTCACCAGATGGAAACATTCTGGACTGACATTGGTTATTTCGTGGCAAAACAAACGTCAACTCCAGATTCTCAGTCTGATAAGCTTCAGTAGCTTGGAAAAATGACAATTCAACTCTGTGCCAGTGGTTGAAAAATATCATTTTGGATTCTCCAGGATTACGTTTTAGCGTCTATATTTATTGAACTGGCTTTTAAATGAAACACTCTTAAAAGGGTTAATAGGAAAAGCTTTGGAATACAGAATGTTGTAAAGTCACGTGAACAAAACTGATTGAAATTTAAATAAGAAATGGATTCGTAAATGAGGCAAGTAAAAAACTCTTTTCAATTAGACCTACTGATAAGTCCTGAACACTGTGAAATCGTCTGGGTCCATGAAGTACAATACTCAATACTCAACACTCACCATAAGCCACAGGCGTCAGTTTGAGGACCGTGTGCAGAGGACACTTCAGATAAGGCAGCTCTTCTGTGGACACAGACAGAAGATATATTTTAGAACTAGTAAAAGGTGGACATCTGAAGAGTTTCCAAACATTTTATCTGCACATGAAGCTAACCTGTGTGAATCAACTGGGTGAACTGTAGTTTGGTGTAATGTGACACAAGCTTTTGCCTCGTTACAACAGTGACTCTGTTCCACTGATCGATATTTTAATGATTTTCCACTTGGCCTAAATATTCATAGTCATCAGACTGTAATGGACCCAGTTGTCGTTGCTGCTCCTAAACTGTGTCCCTCAGTCTGTGAGACCACTGTGGACTCATCAGAAGTGAGAACTTTCTCCAAACAAAAGAATCTAAAATCCGCCTACATTTTTTTTGGTAGATATAAGGATTGGTATAGCTGGTGTTGACAGCTGAGACATAAATGACACTAGATTTGGCATATTTTGGGTTTTGACAATTCTTCAGTAAAAGCTGAAGGTGACTGAGGTAAAAATTAGTTTTAGGGACCCAAAATTACTCAAAAAGGCGTAGCCAATGCAAAAGTCCTATTAAAATGTTTGAATTTTTGTAGACTTTTTTTTTTTTGGAGGTTTACAGCTGAAATCTGAGTCTGGATCATCCCAGAGGCTGATTTTGCTCTAAATAAAAGGGATACAATGTTTTTTTTATATATATATTTAACCTTTCCAGGTTCTTCATAGTTTGCTTTTTTAAGACACTGAACAAAATAACATTTTTGAAGAAAAAGCGTAAGGGCCCTTCAAAGGGCTGCCGGAATGTAAAGGGGTTTTAAAAGTATGTAGCCAGTTACAATACTTTTGAATAAAACTTAGAAAGTAACTCAGCTAGATAATTAATGAATTACTTTAAGTGTTTTATTTTATATACATTGATGAACTCTGAGGATGATTGTCTGACCTGCAGTTTTGTCGAGGAAGTACGCCAGCAGACACCTCATGACGGCCTGATGACAGATGACCAGAACGTTCTCCTGTCGCTCCAGCTCCATGATCACAGGCTCCAGACGCTGCACCAGGTCTTCGTACGACTGATTAAACAAAACACAGAATATACATATCATTAGGTTACAATGTATTTGAATAATGGGACACAGTCTAAACAGTCCTCACCTCTCCTTTGGGATATCTGTAGCGGTATTTGTCCTGGTCTCTCATGGCGAACTCCAGTGGAAAGTGTTCTTGGATCTCCTCGTACATCATCTCCTCACACACGCCCTAAAAAAAGAGATAAATAGATTAGTAAAGCAGGACTATTCAACGTAAGGACAAATCAGGCCTTCCAACCAATTAAATCTAGTCCATCCATGACCCATCATTAGAAAATGTATTTGTTCCTGTTTACTGAGTTAGTTTTGGTATCTAATCTTGTTCTAGTTCAGTCTCCAAATGTCATTTTTTTTTGTGCAAAACCAAATAAAAATTGTGCCTTCAGTGCACCTTTAGGTTTTTTTCCCACTGTAACAACTTGTTAGTTCCTAGTTCTATGGACCTGTAGACAGGCTAACGCCACCTAGAGCCACCGCTACATTTCATTTCACTCCAGCAACTAGTTTCCACGAAGTGAAATGAAACCGGCTGATACATCTGGCTAATGGACCTGGGCCACACTTAAGAAACTTTTTTAGCTCCTGCTCTACTTTCAGTCTTTACAAAACTTTGTTCAGAAACATGTTTTATACTTTTCCAAATTCAAACAAACTTTCCTTAAAAGCAGTAGCTTTCAAATACATTTTGTAAATGTGTAAATAGTAACTATTACAAGGAATGACAGTGAACAACTGTTTTTTATTCTTAGTTTTAGTTCAGTTTTTTGTACATCATAGTTAAATGTGGATGGGAAAAAACAGCGTTTGTTTTATTAACACCACTTGATGTTGCTGTGTGAAGACAAACATGAAGGCATAAGGTGTTTCCACACATGACAGTACCAAGAACTAAGTCCCCACATTCCTTTAGCCCCCGTTTAGTCAGAGGAACTACCCTGTCCCCATGTCTGTATTCACACAACAGTTTGTGAAAGTGGGTCTAACTAGCTTTAGCATTAGCGTCGTATCATTTGTAACATTTAAATAAGTCAATAATGACGTTAGGAAAAACAAAAGTTGTCTTTTTTTATTTCATTTAAAACTATGGAATACAAGACCACAAACATCAGAGAATGCAATTAATAATATGAATTGTTGATTATGATCTATCAGTTTTCCACTGTAGATTCAAACCTGTAATAGTTCAGGGACATAGTTTTTGCAAGATTAGACAAATTTTGGGGCGGTTTAATAGATTTTTTGTTCCGAAAGACAAGGCGTGTTTGGTGCGAAGGTGGTTGCTCTGAACTTGTTAATTTCAAAATTAAAATGAAACTTCATGAAATTATAATAAAACTAAATTATATTCATGTATTCCAATAAAGTTAGGCTACTTTTGCAAATTAAATATTTTGGAGTTTAAAATATTTTTCTAAGATAAGAGTTGTCTAGTGTGAAATGTATAAAAATGTTCCTGGTCTGACTGAAAGTACCTGCCCCAGAGCAGGAGCTACAAAAGTCTCTAAAAGGGGCCCCAGTCCATAGTTCCTGCTCTGTGTGAACGCGTCTAAATGGGAACTAGAACTAAAAAAAAAGTACAAGGAACTGAAAAAACTTCCTACAGTGGGAAATTTTTGCCTATAGTTCTTCGGACTAACCAGGGACTGTAGGAATGTTGGGACTAGTTTTTGGTAATTTCCCTGGTCTTTGAGAAAATAAATTTGAATAGCTCTGTTGTAAAGTATTTTAAATTTGCTTTGACTACAAATGGAGCCACAATTGCCTATCGACACAAAAAATAGATGTCTCTACCACTACGTGTTAGAGAGTATTTGAATTAGCTTCGAGGTGTCCTCATGTCTATAAAACCACAGACATTTAATGTGTAAATGCATCAGTTTGCTCGTACCGCGTCGATCTCGTTGAGGGCTTTCCACTGCTCGTACGGCACTCCCAAACACTCGGCCGTCTGAATCGTCCTCTTCATCTGACTCGTCCAAACCTTCAGGTCCTTTATGTCCTGCTCCTGGATGAACTTCCTCAGGTGCATCGCGTACTGGGAAAACACAACAGGGACGTGGACTTTTATTTCATTCATTTAGACGCCTTGTGCCATTATTGGTAAAGATTGTATAGTATTAGTAAATCAGAAGCAGCCAAAATTGTACTACTTCTACATTCTTGTCGTCTTAGATATTAGCCTGCAAAAAAGGAAGCTTAATGGGAATAAACCAATTTTTCCGTCATGTAGTTGAGAAATTGTTTGAGTAAAATTTTCTTTACTAAAAAGTCAGTTTGTGATTTTAAAATATCGCAAAAATCAGCCACAGCAGGAGGCCAGTTATCTGACATAAGTATTGGCTCAAAAACTTAAGCTAGACGTATTCTGACCTCTTTGCCCCGCTCGGAGAGGCCGGAGTCGCCCCCGATGCGTCCCTTGATGTTGAGGTCGCTCTCTCCGTGGCGGCTGAGGTAGATGGAGCGCGGCGTGATGTGGATGTTCATCAGGTAATAAACGATCCGGCTCTGGATGTGGTCCAGGACTCGATTCACCAGGTACCGCCGGCCGACATCGATCACCTTTATGTACGACAGCTCCCTGCAAACACGCGACCAGGAGGAGTTCAGTTAAAACACAGAGAATGTGAGTGCATCAGAGGAGAACTTATAAAATGTTTAAACAGGTGCTCTCTGAGAACCAGGCTCCAAGATAATCAAGAGTGAAAGTGTCCATGCTGATGTAAAACAAACAACAAAAACAGTCTGAGGCAGAAAAGTGATGAAGAAAAATCCTTTTATAATCACATGGGACCAGAGTTGGGTGTAACTTAGTAACTGTAATAGTTCAAAATAGTACATCCTGTACATACAACCATTTCCTGTTCAATTCGTTTCTATGAAGTTTTCACTAAATCAGTTTAAAACAATAAATCCTCTTATATCAGACAGTTGTGGTGAATGTTACAGAAAACATGGTAAAGACTTTACAAACCAGAGAATATTTCACCAGAGACACTTGTGTGTTTAAAAAGAGACATGATTGTGTCTAAATGCTAACGCTAACAGGAAATGGTCGTATGAACAGAAGTTAGCTATTTTGAAAGTACACAAGCCAACTGAAGTTCCGTGCTCAGAGCCAATTAGGTTACAATTTTGAGTAACGTTTTGAGTAAGTAGTGTAACTTAGCTACTGTGAAATGACTTTTACTTCAATTACATTTACTAAGAAGATACTTTTAGTTCCTTTAAGAAAAAAAAAAAAAAAACAGCTCAGAGACACAGATCTGCAGTTGGAACAAGGCATAGATATTTGTTTCATGTCGATTTCAGGCTGTTTAAGCATCTTATTTGTTGTTTGTCTTTGTTTAAATGATAATAAAACATAAAATCGTATAATTGATTGATGTTTCCATATTACACACAAAGTAATCCTAAATAATGTAACTTTCTGGGGAAATGACTAAGTAGTGCAAGTAATTACATTTTTAATAAGTAGTAAGTAATGAATAACTAATTACTTTTCCAATAATTTTCCCCCAAAACTGTATGGGACTAGCATACGCGTTTTGACACAGATTGCATTTCCAAATGCCCTGATAAGACACATCTGTGTCGAAATCCAAATCCTGTCACGTGTTAAAGAAGAGTTTCTATGACTTAGACAGAGCAGCAATTACTGCAAAAGGACAGTAGAAATACTGTATGTAAAAGTATTTTTAATGAGAAAATAACATCTTGATAAATGATGTTCTTGGGCAGCATCTGTTTAGTTTCATATTGGTAAAAAAAATCTATTTCCTTTTGTGATCTAAAAAACAAATGGATTAATCAAACAAAATAATGAGCAGATTATTTGATTATCAAAATATTCATTAGCTGCAGCTAGGGTGACCACCACAAACCAAAAGCGGGACAGGAGGTCACCCTAGTTGCATCACTATTCTACTGAACTGTGTAGTTGACTTTTACACATTTACACAGTGAGTGCACTTTAAACAAGCATGGACAAAATACGACACTTTTTGAACCAGGAACAAATATATAACATGGCTCTACAAAATCTTTTGGCCTGATTCATGCTCTAACATTATTTTAACTTCCTAAATGAGAAGTAATTTGAGGATAACTGTGGACAAATGTTGAGACTGAAATCCACTCACTTGTCCAGATTCTCGTCCAGCGGCTGATAAGACGATTCGTACATTTTATCCTCTTCATGAAATCTCAATCGCCTCTTCTGAGTTTGTGTGGACGTAGTCGGGGCTGTCCAACTTCACTTGCTACAAAAACAAAGACATAATTTCATTATTTCACTGTGATCTTTATCAGTTTGATTTATAGATGTGATAAATCTGTTTGCAGTGATTTGTGTATTACATAATGTTTAAATTTAATTGTCTACATGCTTTTTAAAACTTCAAATTAATGTTCTTGCAAAGTGATAAAGAAAGAAGGCAGATATATCTTCTTCTGCTCCTTTCTATCCATTTAAACTTGCTAAATTGTCACTGATCATGCCTTTTTTTAAAATAAAACAAAATGTGGCGATTCTTACTACTATGTTTTCTGCGATGACATCTGGGTCTTCACACACAGACTCCACGAAAAACACCTGAGCGGCACAATAAGGGTTAAAGCTCAAACAAAACTTTAAAAATCAACTGAATTTTCTGTCTTGAACGCACCTTGAACCCATTCTGTTCTGCAAATTTGATTATCGTCGCTCTCCTCTCCCTCGTCGTATTTGTGGCATCGAAAACCTTGAAAGATATTGAAGCATTATTTGATTAGCAGCTTGTTAAGATTGATTTTCAGTCAGTGAGAAGTTTAAATCATAGTTAAACTCACAGCGACTTGTCCACCTTCTACACACAGATACTGCCGGACGTCGTTCAGAGCTGTTGTAGCACATTGGCTGAAAAGACAAAAATACTTTACATTAGATCAATGTAACAAATATTTTTACCATTTTTAGCAGGCAACAAATACATTTTCATCCAAATAGATTCTTGGACAGTATATCTTCCTTAGTGCCAGTTGTAGGTATTTTTTTATTGGAAAAATGGTATTTAAAGGGATGGGATGAGATGAAATTGTCTCGATGCTGTGCGCACACATAAAGAACAGTCTCGCAGTTTTGGGAATGTTCTTAAAGGCTTCAGTTGTGTATCTTTGGGAAACTGTAGTAAAAAGTGTCTTCCACGTATAGACTTGTAGAGCACATAATTGGACCGAAAACAGTCTAAACGCTGTCTCAGTTTTTATTTTGTAATGATAGGACAGATGACAAATATTAACAGAGATAATTAGTCCTAAACATTGTAAAAGTCACTGACTATGAGGGAAACAGCGAAATGTTTTTCACACTTAAACATAATTTAAAATGGATCCACAAGGAGATCTTTGACTCTATTGCATCTATAACCTGATAAAATGTAAAACAGACGTGCTCCTTCTTCTCTGTGAGCGTCTGTCTGCAGCAGCAGAGGGGGAAGAGAAAGGGGGCAATCAAAGTCATAAAAATACTGTTATAAAGATTATGCACTGACATAATTTTATTCTAAACATGCTTATGACTAAATGAGTGGCATTTCTTCAATGTACTTCTTTGTTGTCATGACAACGGCTTGTCTGTAACAACAGTTAATGATTTAGGACATTTTAACTGCAACAATCTGACTCAAAAACATCTTTTCAAGAAGAAAAAGGTATTAAGTTCCACTGTGAGTGATTTCAATGTCTGATAAATGTGAGAAGAAAATGTCTTGTTTATCTGCTTTGCTACAATTGTTGACATGATTTTCTCTTTTTACATGTCAGTTACAAACCCAGTGCTCAGTAGACTTGTGGTGGGTTGAATTTGTTATCAAACTGTAGTTTATTTTTCCTGTTTTAGCTGTTTATTGAACTCTTACAAGAGAAAATGTCCTTTCTCTCCATTAACTCTAATGCATCGATGCCACTCAGCATGAACATTTAGGATGATGTGATGTCACCTCTATAAACATGATCAAATGTAAATCAAATATAAATAATAATGACTTAATTTTGTAAATTGCTTTGTTAAAATTCTAAATTGAAACAATGAATGCAAATTATTTTAAAATCTTGTCTCGTCTCAATCTTGTAGACCAATCTCCTGACTCATCTCGTCTCGTGAAAAGTCTGTCTCATCCCATCCCTAGTATTTACTCTTGCAAATGTTTCCCATGTCACGGTGTCTAGTTTTTAAATGACATTTTTACAAGACTAATCACTATCTAAAGGCACACTTGTGTTCCCCGGCAATCCAGGCATGAGAACAGTTTAATGACAAGAACAGCTGGACTCATAAAAATAAGATTAGTTTTACGCTTCGATAGCCTTCACAATAAAATCCATTTTAATTTACTTTATTAATTATTCCTCTTATCGCTTAAACCAGAAAGGTCTGGCTGAGATTCTGATGTCAGGAGAGAGGGTTCATGTTTTAGTGTCAGGAGAAACAAAATGATGTCAACTAACTGCATATATTAAAGAAGTGCATACATCATCACTTAAAGTCAGGATCAGGATTAAAATGAGAACAAACCCGGATTAACCCAGGACAAGTGTGAATTTATCATTTTCGTGGTCTAAATTTTGATCTTTGTTTAGTCCTGTTCTAACATATAAAGTTTAATATTGTACTTGGTATAAAAGTGTAAAAGTCACTGGTCTACATCATCTGTCATTACGTAACATTAGCTAAGTTCTTGTAAGAAACGTGAGAGACAGGAAGAAATCCAGAGTAAGTCGATGCATTATTGATTGCCTGAGTCATTCCCAAAGGTTCTTATTTAGATGACTTAATAGGCGTACCAAGAACTAAGTCCCCACATTCCTTTAGCCCAGGGTCTCAAACTCAAATGGAGCTGAGGCTGAAATGATCGGAGAAAATTGGTCGAGGGCCGCATTTTAAAAAATTCTGACCTGCTATGATATTAATAAGATATTAGGCTGTAAAACTCCAATACAACATACAGCCTACAATAAATTCACATTAAGTATTTTGTTTTGCATTTTACACTACTTTCTTCTATGTAATGAAAACAAAAGTAAATAAATGTGTGGGGTCACACTGTCCTCCCTGGGGAATTCTTGGTTAAATTGCAGGTAGTTTGCTGTATTCTGGTGCATTTTAGAGGTTTTATTGTCACATCTCAACAAAATAAACCTTTATATTTACAGTTTTATTTTCCAGTCTGGTTTAGGCTGTGTGTTTCCTCCTGTGCTCTTCACACAAATGAACTTTCTGTCTGTTTCACAAACACTACAGGCCTTTATCTGGACATCTGAACACAGGTTTAGGCTACACTGATGACGATTATATATTTATGGAGCCGCGTATGCAACGTTGTGTGCGTGTTGCCGCCTGTGTGTCGTCGTGCGCGTGTGGCCGCGTGCGTCTTGCCGCACTCGCGGTGCCGTCTTTTTCAACAGGAGTTTATGCACGTTTCTCCGCGGATATTAGATCAATTTTCGTCAAATAAAAAGCGGCGTGGAGCTTGACACATGAGGCACTCCATTATGACATCGAACTTATTCAGGGACGCTCACCTGTCTGCATGAAAAGATGAATCAACATCTGTCTTTCTGTTGTAAAGGAGCAGCTTGTTTACGCTGTGACAGTCTCTCCTCTGTGTCTGAGGCTTCTGCTCTCAGAATCCGCTGTGCTCTGTCATTTCTTTGTTGAGGAAAGTTTAAAAGTGACTCTAGTTCTCATTCATCTCTCTGTCGTGTTTGTGTTTAGCTGCTGCTGCATGGGCAGCAGGGGGAGGAGCTGAGGCTGCGCTACGCTGCAGTGCATTGTGGGACCTGTAGTTCAAATTGTTATTTGCGGGCCGCATTCAATATTAATCTGAAATCACGCCGCGGGCCGCATTAAATCATCTCGGCCCCGGCCGGGAATTTGAGACCCCTGCTTTAGCCCTGTTTAGTTAGAAGAACTACCTTGTTTGTGTTCACACGGCAACAGTTTGCGAAAGTGGGGCTAAATAGTTTTAACATTAGCATCTGTATACTCTGGAAAATCTAAATATGTTTTTTCCTTCTACGTAAATTATGATGTACAAAAGCTAAAACATCCCTGAAAACAATAAAAGACAATTATTAACTGTTTATAGCACAAAAAAATCCTAATGATGGTTACTATTTACAAATTTAAACATTTATTTTGGAAGCTACAGCCAGGGGCGTTGGACTGGGGGGTGGGTGGGGGGGGGGGTAAAGGTTACTAGTTTCCCCAGGGATCCAGAGCAGAAAAGGGCCCTCAAAAGCTTGTACTCTTTCTTCAGTTACACTTGAACTGCTTGTGAGATATATTTTTCCTGTAAACGCAACTATTTGTGATTTCAGAGAGCTCCATCACTGCTTTAAAAAGTGATAGACCATAGCAAATGGGCTTTGGTCAAAGAAAATCACTGAATAAAATGTAAACACAAAGTTCAAGAGGATAATATTATGTGTTTGCAAATTTTCAGTCAGCAACACTTAGCAAAAGATTGTTGTGTGTTAGATGGAAATTTACCCTATTAAAAAGAAAAATTAAATTATGTATTAGGGGCCTATATCATCAAAATTTGTACCTGGGGCCCAGATATCAGTGCTACGCCCCTGGCTACTGCTTTTAAGTCATTTTTCTCAAGGATAAGGAATGTTTGTAAACTTTTTATTGCATTTACATGTTCTACTCTTTGAGATTGTTGCATCAGTTCCTAAAAACACTGATGTTTGTGAGAGCAAATGAGGAACATGTTTACATCTTTGTGTTTATTTACTTTCATTGTCCGAATCTGCTTCTTCATATCAACTTTTTATTTACCCCTTAATTTGGAAAGTAGCTGTTATTTTTTATTTTGTTTTAACATCTATTACTGTTATTAATGTTAATAATACATTTAACAGGCAGTTTTAATGTTAAACCAGTATTAAAAATGTGTGCATCCAATGAACACTTATTAAGACTTTTGTGGAGGTCTGCCGTCCCCTTTGCCCCATGGACACAGTATTGTTTTGCTGACAGACTATTGCTGCTTTAAAGTTGGATACCTCCAAGCTTATGGTACTACTATATAATTATTTACTTTTAACAATACTACGGGTTTAATTAGTTCACATTTTTTAGGTTTTAATGTTTTAAGCTTTTGTAAAACTTACCGTCTGATTTTAAGGCCTTCTTCATTGTCTGGACGGAAGAATTCAAACGACTTGTAGATCTTTAGACACTCTCGTCTGTACTGGCCCACATTAAACACTGAAACATACAAAACAAACATTATTTCAGCATGTAATTTGGTTTTATTTGATCCTTTATGCTCTCGTGTTTGCGCTTACCTTTGGTTGGAACTCCGATCCAGTTCAAATACCTGGTCAGCTTCTTGGAGATGTAGGTTTTCCCTCGAGCCGGGAGTCCGACTGTTACGATGAGCGTGGGGCAGTTTGTCATGCAAACTGTGAAGACAGAAAACAGAAAATTAAGTTTAATTGAATCTCTTTAAAGACAGTGAATTGGCAAAGCATGATCAGAATAATCTAACATAAGAGGCTTGGGTTGGAGCTTGAGACTTATTCAGAATTAGATATGTTGAAATGTTTGATTTTCTCACAATGCTGTTTGTAAATCAGCAATCTTATGGTGTTGTGAATTTAGGCTCTAAAAATGTATTTGAGTTTATCCACATGCTGTAAATCAACTTTTGAGAATAAAATTTCCTCTTTAACCCTAACCCTATATTAATTATTCCTCTTATCACTTTAACCAGAAAGGTCTGGCTGAGATTCTGATGTCAGGAGAGAGGGGTTCATGTTTTAGTGCTAGGAGAAACAAAATGATGTCAACTAACTGCTGGTAATTAAAGTGCATACATCATCACTTAAAGTGCATACATCATATTAAATCTAGTTTCAAGTGTATTTTGACAGCATTAGTTTCTTCTTCACATCACATTCACACGGTTTCAAGCTTCAGTAGCCTGACGTCTGTCAGACTGGTTCAAACCTGATCAAAGCTTTAATGATTTTTCTTCTCCTCTTTTTATGTTGGTGAAATGAACAAAGAAACAAAAGGACTTAAAACTTTTCAGAGTTTCGAACTTAAGAAAACAAACATCTGAATTAACAAAAAATGCCTGTCTCAAAAAAAAAAGCATGAAAAAGTTGTTTTTTTAAATTTCAACCATCTTTGATGAAAATGTTTGTTTTCTATCAAGGTTTTCCCAGTGGAAATGAAGACTAAACAGTGAAATGTCTCGTCTACAGCTACAATTGTTTAAGTAAACTCTGTCCTTTTCCAAAGCCAATACATCCAATGTTTTATCTTCTTTTGTGAAACAATCTGGATTTCATTTGTCATTTCACGGTCATGCACCTCTTTCCCAAATGTCAATTATTATATTCTCAGTGTTACATGTGGGTTAATATTGTCTTATTATTGTTAATAAAAGAGCCCTGGTCTAACGGGGTAAAAAGTTTCAGGATTCAGATATAACTGAAACTATTTGAACAATAAAAACTATGAAATATGAAATTAAAATAAATCAAACATCACAACTGACCTGGCCTGAACAGATTTAGAATAAACTTGAGCATCATGGATGTAACAAATACTAAAATACAGTCTCAAAAGTCTCACAGTGTGATTCATACAAGGTTTTCTGTTGAACAGGATTCGTTTGTTGCAGCTGCAGCTAAAATGCAGACAGATCCATTTCACTTTTTCAGCTCAGACGACATGAAGACTAGAGCCATTATTGAACTGAACTTGAATGAATGACTGAGTGAACTGGTGCATCTTTTTTAACCGCGGATGCACAGACAAAACTCTATTGTATCTGTACGTTAACAAAAATGTTCATTCAATTTTCTTCAAATTACAATTTTGACAAAAATGGGAAAGGGAAATGCCCACTACTATAACAGAACAGGAATGGTACAGAATATGTACATTGATGCATTGTTTCTGTCTCTGAAATTTAAAGAGAATTTAATTGAAAGATCCTAATTCACTTTTTTATGTCAATAAGGTTCACATAAAAAGAGATAAGTTTGCTTTTTATTTGCTCAATAAAAAGCAAACAATTGTTAAGTCAACAGATGTGTTGGAGACACTGTGACACAGTCAATGCAGACCATGCACATATTTTCTGGATTTTTTTGTCAAATTAAACCTTTTTGGTTGTCTGTGCATGTAACTCTACAACATTTACTGCATTTTTCTTTTCCCTTTAAAGCCATGACACTGTATTTGAGCAATATCTGTCAAGATGTATCCACAAAAGATCATTACTTGGTCAAAACTATACATCCCAATGGCAGACGTATGATCTTATTTTAAGTCAAATTCTCTGAAAACCAGTTAAAGACGCCTTGAAACACGAGAAAGATTCTACATTACGTCAGCAATTAAATCTTAACCAGCTAAATTAAGTCAAATCCAGATTAAAATTCTGTAATTTAGATTTGTGTTCAACAGAAACAAAATCACTGGTCTGATCTGCCCTTCTTACTGTTTCTTATTCTTTTTCAGTATAAACTATAGTTATTGCATGAACTATGTGTTATTATTAGTCTTTTTGAGAATCTTTTAGAATTGTCACAATACTGAAATTTCAAACCTGATTTTAATAATGAGGAATAGAATTGATTCTTGATAACAATTCACACACCACAAGTTCAACAATAAGTGGGACAAATGGACAAATACATACAAAAAATCTTTTAACATCAATTAGTCAAACATTAAAGACTTACGATATCTGTAAGTTTCTGTTTTATTTGGTTTATATAATTTATTTTTGTTTGATACAACAATGTAATTTTTGTTTAAAAAACTAATAAAATAACGTAAAAAAAAAAATAATTTTGCCAAATAGAAACATATTTATTTGTATTAAAGTCTTGTCAGTGCAACTTAAAAGGAAAGGTATCCACAATTATGTCAGCTTCTTCAAAATATTATATAGGCCTATATAAACTAACAGTGAGATCACAATATTATTCAACCTAGAAATTTGGGATTTTATAACATCCAAGATTAAATTAAATAAATTGTGTGACTTTATCAGGGCTGCAACTAACAATCATTTTGATAATCGATTTGTTTTGTTTATTCGATTAGTTGGTTGGAACGCAAAAGTCATAAAAACATATATTTACATACAAAATAGTCTAAAATTACCATTTAACCATTTATTATGGTTCATTTGAGTCATAAAACTTATTTTCTCAGCTCTTGGCATGCTTTTTTTATAGACCAGTTAGCGATTATTCAATTACTACATTAGTTGACAATTATTTCAATAATCAATTAACTTGTTGCAGCCCTAGACTTTATGTTAAAAAAGATCGTCTTATGTTTAAAAAAACTTATTGTTACTTTACCTGCTGTTACTAATGCTATGACAAGACAATTTATATATGTATTCAAATAAAACTGTTTAACCAAAGGTGCTTTTCATAACAATAATAACAATTAGACACACAAAATACGAGAAATAGCAATAATACCAACAACAATACTAAATAAGCTAGAAAATACTTTAAAAGCCTGGTCAAAAAGATACGTTTATAACAGGGATTAAACTGTACAATGGACGTGGAGAGTGGTCCATAATTTAGCCTACTCTACTGTAAATAAATCTAATTTGATAGAATAGTTTCTTGCTGCCACTGAACACACAACAAGATAAAATACTGTAACTATTCTTCTGCCTTTAGAGCCCCATTATCTTCTTATCACGTTTTGCATACGCGCAGACAAATAAGCATAATAAAGACAAGATAAAGTGGTTTGCGGCCTCCTAAGTTGTTTGACAAAGACTGGGCACCCCACCTCCCTCCCTCTCTCTCTCCACGCGCGTTTCAAACCACCGCTATGAACCCAACGACCCCAACAGCAGCAGCGACCGCTCGTGCGATTATAAGCGCAAAATCAGACGCGTACAGTAACGTGAGCGGATTGACCTAGCTTAAAACCAACACAAAAGACAGAATGCGCGTTCCTCCTGCTGCTGCTGTTGCTGCTGCTTATGCTAGCTTCACTGCAAAAAAAAAAGCGCTGACACGAGTTTATCCGGGCTAATTGATACCTTTTCGGTCATGCGCACGTCACAAGATGCACCGGTGCCACATTGTCGTAAACGCGTTATAAACCACGATGCTTCAGATTAAAGAAAATGTGACTGAATTCGCAAAATAAGCACCCGAAATGAGGCAAAATGCAAGCCGCGCCAGGAGAAGTTGCGGGGAAAATGATGCAACGTCGCCATCTCCAAAGGCGCACATGGATTCAAGCTAGCTCCGCGCGTAAATGTGCAAAGATGGAGACGTAAAACGCGCACGTAGCTTATGAATTACACTCTGACGGATTTGCTAAAGCTTCAAAACGCAAAAATATGTCTGGTCACGTCGTGTTTTGGTGCGAGGTTTGCAGCTCTTACCGCGTCTCTGCGTAATCGGTCTGTGAATGAGTCCGTTCGTGCACCGAGGCATCCAGATCTTGTGCAGGGGGTTTTGGGTGAGCTCCCTCGGCCCGTGTTCTGGGTTGTCCTTGTCCAGCATCGTGTCCCCGTGCGTAAAAGGCGTAAACTGAAAGGGTCCTTGCGCGATGGAGGACGATGGGTGAGTGTTTGCGGCGGACGGGCTCACGGGATGGACATCACATCAGCTGAGGCGCAGACACGGCCAGCCTCCTCCTCCTTTAGCACCGTAATGAACCAGCACAGCGCGCAACGAGAAAAGGTGCACATACAAACAAGACTCAGCGATCTGGACACGATGTCTCAGCAACATGTCTTGAGTTCATTCATGTTTACAACGACCGAGGACCCTGAAATATGCACGTATTATTTACAAGAGTCGTTATGTGTTGTTATGCGTGCTGCGTGCAAGAATATAACAATTTGTAAGATGAGTTAAAGGTGCCATATTGTGATTATTGCATATATAGTAATAAAACTATATAGCATAGATTCAGTAACTTACATTTTGTTCATTGTTAGAAATAAAAAACAGGTTAAATGGCTTTCTCAAAACTGCAGAACTTGCTAAATTTAACTGTCCCAAGCAGAAAATTGCTCAATTTATTTGTTGGAAAGTGGCTACAAGACAATGTTAAACCCTACATGTTTTACTCAGAATCTGATTTGTCTTTGGAGGAAATAATCACAATTAAATACAAACAAGTAGGCGGGGATAGTTGGTAGGTGAAAACAGGAATTTTCTGTCTGAGCACTCACAGCAGCAGAATAATGCAGGATTACTCAAACATGCATAAACCAATCCAAATACAACTTTGAGTAAGCTAGTAATGGAAGACACTGTTATAACATGATTATAAACTCTCACAAGTAGAATTTCTGTAACATTGCATACATTTATATTATATGCTCATAAGATAACTTTCTGATCCTAAACATTCACTGTTCAGTGAGTTTGAGCTGCTTCTTTCACTTCGGAGGTTCAGATGCCCTGCCTTCACTATAAATAGGTCAAGACATGTATTTGTGCCTCAGGTAATTGCAGTTAAAAATGGAGTAGCTGATTTTTATACTGCAAACACGATTTAGGTTTTAATATCTGACAACTTAATCTCATAAATCTTTCAACACATAATCAATATCACATGTATTTTCTTTTTTTTTTGGTTGCAAATATGGCTTCTAAATATATTTTTACAAACAAAAAAGTGAAACTGGAGAGGACCACCCAAGCTCAGTCAATCAGCATTCAGTTCCTGATTAGAACTAAAATTCTTTATTTAGTTCAGACACTGCACAGTGGTCTAAATTTTTCACAAAGAGCAGTACTTATCATATACTTTTTAGTGTAAAGCACAAAGTTTACTAATTTAAACCTAAAAAGTTTGCTACCCCAAACATTTAAGCTAAGTTAGCTTAATATAAATTCTTTTAGATAGGACTGAGCACATTCATGACAATGAACTGTGAGATGAAATAGTTTTGGTCATAGTTTAGTCATGGTTTCTGGTCTAGCGTTTTGTTTTTGTTTGTTTGTTTTTTTCATGTTTTACATGTGTAAATGTTTTTCGTCTGTTTGTTGTCGTCCTGTTTTTTGTTGAGTTACTCTATGCAAACCAATTTCCTTACGAGGACAATAAATTTGCCATGGACAATCTTATTTTCAAAAATAAGGAGCAAATTCTTACTTACAAAGCAATAAATAGGTATTAATAATTATCAGCCAAGTTTCAGTTTGGCTGTGCAATGTGAAAGTATTTTTTGGTGTGCAAAAACCTATTTAGGCTTAATTACCAGGTAAAACTTAAAATAATAAACCGTTTTTTTTAGTTACTTTACTTAAGACTATTCAATGCATCAGTAAATACATTTCATGCATCAACTAACATGCAGTGGCAACAAGCAGGAAGATTTGACTTTAAATTGTCTGACCACCTTGTTTTTAATGCTATTTTTTAACAGATCTAAGCTACATATAAAGTCTTAGGTAAGAAAACATGTTATGCACTTGAAATCAACATGATTATCACGTCTAAATGAAGTACACGGTGTTACTTTTGTCTCAGACACTCTTATTTTCTCTTCAGACCCCAAGTTTTTCCAAGAATCCTTATTGATGCTTATTACCGTAACTGTGCCTAAAAGCGCGCAGGAGAAACCGCGCAACAACAAGCAGCCTGCGCCGTCCACATGCAGCGCACATGGACAGAGGGTGCAAACGACGCCGCAGCCAATCACAGACGAGACAGGAGCCCTCTCAGCCAATCAGAGGACGCGCTGGGGCCGGGGGAGGACGTGGACGCTGCAGCCAGATGAAAACAAGCAGATTACAAACTGTACTTGATTTTACCACGAGTTCAGCACGAAGAGAGCACGAAGAGCAAAAGTGTCAGTGAAGTTCAAAACACATCCGCTTCAGTAAAGTTTCAGTAAACATGTTGATGAGTAAAGCAGGTACACTGTATGTTTCACTTCACGAGTTGTGTAATGTTATATCATCTGGCATCAGGAAAACTTGGACCACAGCCTTGTCCAGAGTTAGACTAGACACCATTACAAACACAGGGAGGGAAGAAAAGTAACTAAAACACTTCGTCAACTGGTCTCTGTTTAGGTTTCAAATGTAGCATGGATGGAGAAACACTTTATATTGAACAGCAATGAAGTTGAGTAATAGAAAATGTGAAAAATTTTGAGTTTTGTGATGTAAACACTATAGTTTGCCTGTAAATCTAGACTTCTTAGAACCCTTTTCAGACGACGTTAAACTGAAAAAATACAGATATAAACAAAATAAAATGGAAAAAAATGAATAAAATGCTTGAATTAAGTTCAAGTATAATTTGACTTTCATTAAGACAGACCTGGGCAAACTGCGGGACAGTGACCAGGTGTGGAAGATTTTGGAGAATAAGTGTTAGTCTTTATCTTTATTTCATTTGATTGTCTTAGCTCTGGAGTCTGTGTCTTTTGTTGTTCTAATATTTATCACAGAAAATAGTCAAAATAGTTGGCTAAAAAGCCTATGTTTTACAAAAATGTCCTTGCAATAATGATAATTTTCTACACTTTTGACGGTGGTCTGGTCCTTGAACTTGTCCAAATACAAATATGACTCTAAGGAAAAATACTTGTCCACCCCTGCACTAAAATTTGCCATTAATTTTGCTGCCTCTTGGCCAGGACACTCTTGAAAAAGAGATTTGTAATCTCAATGAGGTTCTCCTGGTTAAATAAAGGTGAAATAATAAAATAAAATTAGAACTAACATGTTTCCTTACTCTAAGTAAATGCCTATTCTATTGATTAATCAAGATTCAAGCTCTATAAATAGTATTTTTTCCAGTGGATCTCCAATGTATTGTATTCAGGTGACTCTTACAAATCAATTAAAAAAAGTTGTTAGTTGTAACCCTTATTGTATTTATTTATTTATTGTTACTTGTTTGTGTCAAGGCTTTGCCTGGATGTTTCTGTGCCTGGAAAATCCAAACTGTTCTCACGATGTTAATTTATACAACAGCAGAGTAGAGACTGAAACTTATCAGAGATCAGAGCTGGAAAATGTGGAATGGAGGAGAATGGGTTGCCTGCTGGGTCACCTCTCTCCTCGCCACAATAATTAGTTTATTTGCGTGATCCACATAAAACAAAAGAGCTCAATGTTTGCCTTTCAGTCCACATTTTTTTATTTTTTGTCTCTTGTAAGCAGCCATGTTTGTTTTCATGCTCGAAACGAAGCACATCCCTGAATGGCTAATTAACCTGTCGAAGTTCGAAAGAGAAACACAATGATCCAATACTGGGATCAATTTGAAATTTTCAGGAAAATGTTCAAACATGTCTTTAAATGTATTATTTGAAGTTTAATGATTAAACTAATAAGGCTGTAGTCGACTTGAAATGTGTTTCAATGACTAACCAAACATCTGACCCAAACAGCACTCACAACATCACAGGCTTTTTATTCTAAATAACTACTTAAAAAAGAAAAAAATGCAGCTAAGCAAGATTGTTATGTATAAAAAGTTATACTAATACTCATTTAGGTCGATGAAGGCCTAATTTTGTGAATAATTGATGTAATTATCACATTTCTACCCTTATCTGAAAGTTCACAATGTAAGTTTCTTCATTTGCTTTAATAAGCAACTTGTTTTGAAGCATTTTTTACTATTAACAATATACTCAATATTAAATTTTTGGATATCGGCGCCTGTGTAGCAGGCAGCTTGTACTATATGCAACTGATAAACTGAATCTATCTATCTTCAAAACAGCAATCACGATATTATCTAAAAAGACAATTTACAGGCTGATGTTGATCTAGAGAACATCTTATAATGTTTGAAAATTTTACTCACATACATTTGTCAAGTTGTTGCTTGCACAATAAATAACAATAATACAGCCTTAAGATCCATTTTAATGAGTTAACTGAGTTCTGAGAATTAAAAAAGCTATTTCAGTCCCTACACTGATTTTGGTTGATACTTAAAGCAAAAATATTGGTAACAGTACTCAAAACTAGGGATCGGTGCATCCCTAGTACATGACTTTTTGGTAATTTTATCAAAATCTGAATTATAATGCAGCTCTATATGAGTAAATCAGACCAATGTGTGTCTGTTTCAATCAAATAATGAAGTATTTTATTATTATATTATTAAGACTATTATAGAAGCACTGATTGGCTGTGGTGCGCTTCAGTGTCACTTTGCTTTTTCCAGCCTTTTTGAATCATTAAATGTACAATAGAAACTCAGACGACAGATCATGCAATCCCAGCAAACCTTTTCACAACTACTGCAAGAGTTTGTGGTCTTGCAGTAATTGTGCTGAAGGATTTGTGAGAGCTTTGGACTGGTCATGTTAAAATACTTCCAGTTTTGCAAACACAGGAACCTCCCCTTTAAGTGCTCAGACTTCCCCAGACAAACAGGTGACAGCCTCAGGTCACGTTACTGCAGAAGGTTTCCAGGTAGATTTGGAATGAACGAACACAGAATCATTAGCTCCGACACGCTCCAGTCGTCTAACAGATTTAGGATCCACTGTTTTAGCCTGGATGAACTAAAAAAAATGTTCAAACAGGAGCTTTGTGTGTATTTTTCAAGGTCTAAGTTTTAATTCGCCTTGAAAGCTTTGATAACGTTACATAAGCGACACACAATGCAGCAGCTGTGAGTTTATTCAGATCTGAACAAACGGATGACGTAACAGACGAACATTCCCGTCAAAAACTGTTTTTTGTTGTGACTGTCCTTGTGGTAAATATTTATCAAAGTTTTACAGCAGTTAAGTTGCAAATGATAAAGAAACTGACTAACAAACGTTAAAAATTATAGGGAGTAAAACAGACTGCCTCCACCTGTCAACAAAAAGACATCTGATAATTTAGGTGAAAGTGGGGGGAGTTGTGGAGGTTTTTACTTCACTGAGACCAAAGAGTAACTCTTCAAACTACAACAATAGAGGTTCTGCAGGTGACATGACATCATTCTAAATGTTCATGCTGAGTGAGAGTTAATAAAGAGAAAGGACATTTTCTCTTGTAAGAGTTCAATAAACAGCTAAAACAGGAAAAATAAACTACAGTTTGATAACAAATTCAACCCACAACAAGTCTACTGAGCACTGGGTTTGTAACTGACATGTAAAAAGAGAAAATCAAGTCAACAGTTGTAGCAAAGCAGATAAACAACAAGACTTTAGCTTCTCACATTTATCAGACATTGAAATCCCACACAGTTGAACTTATTACCTTTTTCTTTTTAAAAAATATGTTTTTGAGTTTGTTTGTTGCAGTTAAAATCATCAACTCAAAGTCCTAAATCATCAACTGTTTTAGCAGACAAGCCGTTGCCACGACAACAAAAAAATACATTGAAGAAATGCTACTCATTCTAAAGTTGCTGAGCATTTTTGGAATAAAATTATGTCAGTGCCTAACCTCTATTACATGAACACATATTTGAGGATGATGTGCATCTCTGGAAACAACCATTTTGAATCTGAAATATAAGAAATACAGCTTTTTGAAAAAAAAAAAAAAAGTTGTCATGTGGCCCATGTTGCTCCAGGGAAGTCGTGTCTTTGGGGAGATTACACTGGAGTAAATTGTGCTTCAAGGAAAATAGTTTATTTTAATCTAAAAAACAGATGATTTACAAGTTAAACTAACTCAGTGTACATTTTCCACTTACATTTTAAGTTAAACTTAAAGTTATTTTATAAACAGTTAATATTAAAGAGAATAACCCAGGCTGAGCACAACACAAGCATATCTGCTCAGAATTAAATCTCAAACTTGTTTGATTGGCAAGACCAGTTCTCTTGTATCCTGGTCTTATTTTCTAATCTTTCCATCTGTGTTTGGTGTAAAATTAAGAATTAGATCATTTTAGTGATAAAACAACACAATTACCATAAAAAATATACGTTCAATTCTTTAATGAGGCTGTCAGTGGCACAACTTAACCCAAGCTCTTTGACACAAATCACCCCATTAGATTTGAGCTAACAACATGCTAACTATAGATTCAAAATGTAGCTTACCAAAGCACTAAAGCATGAATGATATATTTACAGACTTTAAAAACTAAGTCTTCAATAATGTATGGTCACATAATTTCTTCTATGGTTCCCACTTCCCCATTGGTACAAATCACCACATCTTCCTTTACTGGGAGTTTAAGCCATTTTGAACTAAATTAAAGTATTACAAGGCCTCATCATTTGTCAAATCATAACTCTTGTGTCATTTAAGTGGATTTTTGTCTTTGTAAGCTGAATTACCTCCACATACAGTAAGTCATGTTAAAACTGCACTGCTCACTGTCGCCTGCAGGTGGCACAGTTACTGCTCGATTGTGTCAAAGAGGAACTGCTTTTCTAAAACACACAAACGCCTAATACGAGGTCAAAGGTCAGAAGTGAGAAAAACAGAACAGCCTCAAGCAAAACAAATGCAAATGCCTTCCTCGACACTTTTCTTCACACATCAGCAACTCTGTACAAGCCAAAACGGCACACACAGCACTAAATAAACTAACAAAACATCAAAATATATATGTTTAATAAAGGAAGTGGTTTTAGTGCCACAATCCAGGTGAGAAGACTTATGTAGCTGGTGCATTGCTGTTTTTATAACACTGAAATATCTAAAAGTTCTAAAGGAGATTTCTATTGGTGACTAATCCTATTTACTTTTTATTTTACAACAAAAAACTACATTTAGAAAAACAATTTACCTGCCAAGCATCTGTTAAATATTACAGAGACGAGAATGTTTAGATTGTTACATGAAAGCAACATTGTGAGTGAAATGAATGAAAAATTAATCACAAAAGTGCAGGAATATTACATATGAACCCTAAGTGCAAAGCATAAATGGCTTTTTGTGCATTTTTTATTATAAATTATATACTCGATATTAAATTTTTTGACATCTCAAAAACAAGAGTCGCAAATATTCTCTAAAATCTGATATATGCCTATTCATACTCTCATACAGTACGTTTACATGATCAGGGAAATCAGACTAGGCTAGAAAACCGGACTCTATTTGGTTTTCCCCTCAAACCGGTCGGACTAGTGTTGTTTCTGTTTACATGCAAGAGAGTAAAAAGTAAAGTTCTGCTGTGTCAGATTCACTACTTCATAATTCAGACTGCATTCAGTTGATTTATTTAAAACACTGTTTATTATTAATACGTGTTTGTAATATTGTGTGTAAAATTAATTGATTGTGTGTGCCACTTTGTACAGGGCGCTTTTTTGTTGTAAAAATGTTAACTTTATTGCTGGAATGTGGAGTGGGCAGGGCTTGTGAACATGCTCAGTTACATTTGTCCAGCTGCAGACTTATTTATTTTTTTTTCATTTAATTAATTAATTGCTTAAAATGAAGGCTTCGTTCACGCTTTAATAATTCAAACTAAGGTCTTCAGATTCAGACAACTGTATTTATCCCTCCAGAGGTAATTCATTCGAGCAGCTTCAGACGATTAAATCATTAACAAATCATCTACACTCACAACAGCAAACATACAACATAAAGCACAGTGGAGCTTGTATAGCATGATGCAGAAATAAAAACCACTCTTCACTAGCAGAGTTTTGTCAGTGACTTGTCCACACAGATCAACATTTTCTTTGGTTTGGTGCAATGCTTAAACAAAGACAGCAGAGGGCGCTCTCGGCTTTCTAACAAAAACACTGCTTTAAATTCAACCTTGAATAAAACATCTGAAACACATTTTTAAAGCAGTAGTGAATGCAATGACTAAACATCGCTCACAGACATTATTCTGTTAAGTCAGAGTTATTTAAATGACAGTAATTATCTTCCTGTACTTTGTTTTGGAACATGTTTTGAAAGAATTATGTCAAAATGCCAAACAAATGTTGCCTGACCAGTCATCCCCTCCTACATTCTGTTTGAATGCAGAAGGGTCTGAAACTGAAGAGATAGCCAACGATTTCGTCGTCCAAAGTTAGGACGATCCAATCACAAACGCCCCTCCTCCCCCTCCCCTCCGCAATTTCAAAACTTTTTTCTAACCGTTTCAAAATAACCAAGACGGCGGACGTAGCTGATAGATCATTGTTTTCGGCTATAGCTTCGGTTTTAAACAATTAGGGACGTATCAATCAAACCGTCGCAGCAAACCGCGTTCAGGGCCT
This sequence comes from Mugilogobius chulae, assembly GCA_038363315.1. NCBI lineage: Eukaryota > Metazoa > Chordata > Actinopteri > Gobiiformes > Gobiidae > Mugilogobius > Mugilogobius chulae. The sequence goes on from CM076409.1 coordinate 21,843,965, forward strand.
TCATATAGATCAATGCTCCATTGAAAAAATCCTTGCGCTACATATTTAGGCTACTAGGCCCGTTTAGCAACAGTTATAAACTCATTACTATGGCAACCAGCTCACTTCTGTCCCTCCGGACCTGACTATCTAGCACTAACCCTATAACAACCTGTTTAGCGCGTCGCTGCATCGGGGAATTTCCGGGTTTTCTGTGATTGGTTGATTCCGCGCTCGGAAAGCCCGTCCTCGAAATTGATCCCCGGCGCTCTGCTCCCAGACCCTTACGTCTTTGCACAGTGTCTGTCAAAGCGTGTAGGGACTGGCTGGTCAGGCAAAAACAAATGGGTGTAAAATAAACTACAAAGCTGTTTTAATTTGCAGTTATTTTGGAGTCTGTGATAAACTACATATATTTTTGTTACAAACTACACTACAGTTTGTGATGTCGATGATTCTGTTTGTGTATAATGCAAAAGTAAAGTTTAAAAAAGTTCATTTCAAAGAGAAAGAAGATATAACACATTGATTTTTTTTATCACAAAGTACAATGTATTCATCAGTTTTCCTGTTTAAATCTAATTTCATGAGTTTTCCTAGATGTTTGCCCTACTGTGACTATTAGTTTGTAAAAAGCATGCAGTTTGGGGTCAGACGTCATAGGTCAAAGCAGATAGTTTAATCTTGTCAACGCCACACGCTCCACACAAATTGTATTGTTAAAACTAGTTTTTTTAGTCTTTTAGTTGATTAATCAGGCGATGGAGTCTTGATTGGCCAACATTTTATTAGTCGACTAAATCTTTTATTTAGATTATAAGGAATTTGTCTTCAACAGTAACAGAATCATTGGCTTGAACTGCTTTTTTAATATAAACGTACTATTTCCTCTTCATTTACGGTATAAACTATAGTTTTTGCATGAACTACATCATATTATTAGTCTTTTTGAGCAGAGTTTCTTGCAGAGTTGACATAATACTAAGTTTCCAAGATTTTAATACAAAGGAATAAACTTGATTCTCAATACCACAATGAGAATTAGAATGTCCTTTCAAGAAAGTCAGATTTTATACAATGGACTCACATTTTCAACACAAAAACCAAGTTTATGATCAAACATTTTAGTTTTGATAAAACTCAAGATTGTTTTAAAACTTTTCAGAAAATTTGATGTGTATATATTTTTTTTCTTTGCAGAAAATATCAGATTTTGTTCCGTTTTTTGTCCTGTTAATGTTATCTGTATTTGTTCTAATGAGTATCTAATGTTGACACCAGTTTTAGCACTTATTTGCAATACTTTAGGGATGTTCATGGTTAACCGATTAACCGGTTAACTGTGACTAATGCCTTGTTCGAGTGAGACATCTTTAACCGGTTAACTGACAATTGCTCCAGCAGATGGCGCCAACTGCCCCTGAACAGTTCTGGCGTTTGTCAGAGAAGGAAAAAAGATCGCTAAAACTACAAAAACACTGTTTATCTCAGAAGGACTGAGCAAACCTGCATGACACTGCAGTGTTTATGGACTAATATCAATCATGCATGGATTAATTAACTTGGATTTTATTTTGATGAAGAAACAGACTGGGCTAGCTTGCCTGGGAAACTATCGATGTTTTTACTTGTTCAAGACAAGCTAAGGTAAGCAGCTAACGTTAGCATCAACTTTAAAACATGACTTCTTATTTGAGAGTAGCTTTATATAATACATAGTGCAAAAGTGCATTAAAACCGTGTTTATAGAGGCTTCTATTCAGCCGTGCTGTGCCCAGTTTAAAGGCCTGTCGCTGTCTCGCTGCTCTAAATTCACTCTCGTAGCGCTGCTGTGTCTAATTATAACACGTCCAGTGAAAATAACAGCAATAAAAAAGTACCGCGTTAACATGTTCGGTTAACCGATTATTGACCGCGAAGAGCTCCAACTAACCGGTTAAAGAAATTTTTGAAAACGTGCATCCCTACTTTTGACAATTCTACTTTTAGCTTCAGAGCCTTTGCCACGCCCCCTTTTTAGTCGATTAATCGGTTGATGGGACATGTTTTAGTCGACCAAAGCCCTAGTTAAAGCAAATGGACCCCAGAAAGAATAGCAGCAACTTGGTGTACAGCATACATTTTTTTATTATACATTTTTATTTGCCTCTTTTGATATTTGATATACTCCATATAAAATTTTTGTAAACAACATTCACGATAATATCTAACCTTCGATATATCGCGCAGCTTTAAATGTTTTTTCTGCTGTAGAAGAAGAAGCAGTAGCCATGAGTGAAGACATCTCCACAGTTTGTCTGTTGTGTACAAACTGTTCTCATGAAACCACAGAAGGTTTCAGTTTGAGTTCAACACGAGCCACTGAACACAGCTCACTCACTCTCACTCCACTCATCTCTGACACAGAGGAAATACAAAAGGATTTACACAGATTTCATTTTTATACCATCGTGTTTAGAGAAAAATGTTCATCTCTCAATAGGTCCCTTTTAAAAAGTCTACGAGCATTCACATTTATGTAGAGCATTGCTAAAGTCGAGGGGTGAATTACAATAAAGAAATTGCATGTCTAGAGCTGGGCGATATAGACAAAAATGAATATCTCAATACATTTTTTGCACATCTTGATTACAATATTGGGACGATATTTTGTCAGTCCAACAACATAAACAAGTTAAAACGTCTTCAAAATTGTTACTGCACTGGAAAAACTACAACCTTAAATATGTCAAAAGTTTAACTTTGATTGAAGTTAGCAAGGCTTAAAGATTTGCCAAAAGAACAGGTAATTTTAGTCTTTATTTCAAGAACAGAAACTTTTCTTTTTTTCTTCTCATAATTTCAAGTTAGTGTGTAATTTTCAAATTTTATAAAAGAAGATATTACTTTCAGCCCGATCTTGCCCTTTAGCCGGTCTTAGCGGATGGTCTTAAGTATTCCTCTGTTGGCCGCTAGTGGCTCTCTCCAAGCTCTATACACTGTCAGTATAGAAGGTGTGGCTCCAGCAGATGTGAGGGTGCAGTTTCCTTCAGTGAACCAGACACATGCTCACGCCTGTGACAAGTGAGCAGTGATCACAGGCAAATGTTACTGTAGCAGCAGCTTCAGTTTGGAAAAAAAGTGTAATAATAGAAAACTATTTGGTGAAAAAACTATAATAATAGAAATCTATTTGGCGAAAGTCTATTTACTTGACAAACTTTAACAACTTTGTCTAAAAATGTGTCTTTTCTTTTACATAAAGTCTGTTGACTTCTATTATAGTTTTTTTTCCAAACTGAAGCTGCTGCTACAGCTACTTTTGCCTGTGATCCTAAAGCAGCTGCTCACTTGTCACAGGCGTGAGCATGTGTCAGGTTCGATGAAAAAAACTGCACCCCCACATCTGGCTGGAGCCACACCTTCTACACTGACAGTGTATAGAGCTTGGAGAGAGCCACTAGTGGCCAACAGAGGAATACTTAAGTCCATCCGCTAAGACCGGCTAGGACAAAGGGCAAAATCGGGCTGATTATTTTTCCTTTGGCAAACCTAGTTTAAAACTAATCAAAATGTACTTAAAACATGTAAAACATTACTTATTCCAGGCACAAACTATCTTGTTTTCTAAAGTATTCATTTTGTTCCCAGTGTATTCAATTATCAGAACAATATCTAAAGTAATTTTTCTCTTTTGTGAAACACTTTGAATTACAATTCTACATAAACTAACCTTGTCTTACAGAAAGTATACAGCATCACTTATTTAATATTTATAGTAAATTCTACTGCACAATATACTCGATATTCAAGTTTTGCATATCTCCAACACAAAATTTACGATAATATCTAAAATTCGATATATTGCACACCTCTATGCATGTCAAAAAACAATAATCATGTTTATTTAAATCACAATTGAAATCTTGATTATTCTAACAATTATTTGCTTAAAGTGAGTCCAGAACTTCAAAGGTAAACTAGGCGACATACAGTAACTCACCATAATCTATTGTTGCAAATCACTGTCTGTGAGAAAATGTTACAATCACGGAAACACTTAAATTACTGTTAATAATCAGGATTATACAACTACGCAACTTTTGTAATCAATGTGACCAATAATCATACTGGAAAATGAAATTCAAGTGTAGAACAAGCAAATGGTTTCAAACATTTTATGCAGTATATTTATAGAATTTGACCTAATTTCTGACAAAGTGCACTGACAAAACCACAAGATCACAGTAGATAGACACAATTACAAATATTTATACTAAAAATACACTGTTAGTCTTGCGTCACTGCATGTCTTCTTCTTTCTACTTAAATTCAAAATCTTCTCTAAAAAGGTTGATTATGAGATAAGATTAATAATGAAAATAAGATGGCTGACCAAGATGCTATATTTATACTTTACAGAGAAAAACATACTGACTTTCTAGTAGACGACAGGGACATTTTGTTCTTTGGAGCGAACATTCCTTAATAATTGCAGCCTTTACGATATGACCACATGCCAGTTCAGACAGTATAATATTTTAGTCAATTCCACTATAATGTCTCTACAAGGGTTGTCAAAAGTATTGAAAACTAAATACTAAACTAGTATCAAAATGAGGTACATTTTTGACCAAGTATTGACACTTGAAAGAACATCAAGACAACTTTATTTGACCTTTTCTGAGTACAGTGCTTAAAGAAGAAAGTCTTTTAATCAAATAATCAAATCCATAGAAAAATGGTATCGAAATAAAACATTTTAGTATCATGACAACACTAGTCTTTACAACATGATACAAACTAGTCATTAAATAGCAGCAGTCTCTGTTGATTTAGCAAACAGAAATGTTGCAAAATCAAACAATGAAACAGTCATTCAACGTTTCTGCAGAGATGGGGAGCAAATATAAGACTTTAAGAGGGGAAACACCCAGGACAATGGGTTAGCTAGATAGGTTGGATCCAGAGGCCGTGCAATTTAATGAATTTCAGATGTTTACAAAAACTGTGTATAATCAAATAATCATTATTGACCGTAGCTTATACAAGCACTGATTTATTTCCTTCTTTTGGGAAATTAGGGCTGGGCAATTCATCAAAAAATGAGAATTCAAGATTGGATTGAATCATAAATTCTTTGGTTGTGGGCTTTGCATCGAAAGATCAAAAATCAATCCTTTTTCAATAGGGCTGAATAATGGTATATAATTTCCAAACATTTGAATTTGGGACATATTAAAAGTTTTCTTTGTGTTTATGTTAATAAAAGCCATTTTTCTTTTGTTTTTGAAAAGGGTTAAAAATCGGATCTGAAATTGAGGAACAAGGAAGATGAGGAAAAGTTCGCACAGGCGTATAGGAAACAGGTGGTTTCTTTACAATACATACACGACACATCACATATTTCATTTTATCGCTTCACTCTCTACACTCCACGACTGAAAACACTGTGCAATGTTTTCAGTCATGGATAAGCAGCGCCTGCTCAGCCTGTACGAGTGAAACTCTAGGGTCAAAAGTTAGCAGCTCACGATTCATGTCCTCACACTACACGGCCGGATGGTCTTATCTGATCTGAGTCTCACACTGTACATCGACCCACGACACGTCAGACTCCTGTGTCCAGAAGCACGACATAAAAGGTGGAGGAGAAGAAGAAGAATCTGGAGGTGGAGATGCCCCATGTTTAACAATAGACATTGTTTGCGCCTGGGCAGTGTGAGAGATACGTGTCACTGCTTCTACAGTGTGATGTTCTCACGAGGAGCGACAAGGATTTCAAACAGGTTTGATTTTCTTGCGATCCTATGATTATTGATAGGAAGCTCGTCGTGAGGTGTTCATCGCTTCGTTATCCCAGGTACACTACACGACGCACGACTGAACTTGAAACTGAAAAATCGCAGTGTCTGCCCGCCTTAATTGACACTGCTGCAGTCTGTCTAAGCGAATAATCCGTTGAATAATTGTGATATCAATTATGATTTAAAGAATCATGATTATTATTTATCATAATCGAGCAGCCCTGGTCCAGAGAGACAGTGATTAAGTTCAGGAGAATAAGTAGTTTAGGAAAGGGTTAGGGTAATGGATAAAATTAGGATAAAGGTTTGGGTAAAGATTAAGATGATTAAGATAAAAAATATAACAGTTTAGGCTCTTTTAGCAACAGTAATAAACTCATTACCATGGCAACCAACTCACTTCTGTCCCTCCAGACCAGACTGTCTAGTACTAACCTTAACACAGAGACAGACAATCACTCACTCATCATTCACACAATTTACAGTGATGCCAAATGACCTGTAAATGTATGTTTTGTGACACAGAGAGAACATGCAAACACCACACAAGAGATGTTGAACTGTTTTGAACCACAATGTCCTCGTTGGGAAACCAGAGCTCTAACCACTCGGCTATGATGCACCCAAAATTCGTCAGCGAGAGAGTAAAAGTACAAAATGTTCCATGCAGCAGTGAAACTACACCAAGTCTCTCCATGTGTTTATTTTCAGAGTCTTTGACTGTAAAACTGAGTCATTTCTAAAGCACCAAGCAGCTGTTTATACACTAATATAACAGCACAAACGATCCTTAATTAATATTTCATGTATTGTGCATGAGTTCACCTCAAATAACCCAAACCTCCAGTGCTTTGTGCGAGGAGAGGAGGAAGGCCCGCGGTGCGCATGTGCAGTCTATAATGAGATTCAGAGACAGAGGATGAACTTTCCCCCAGATCTTTCCACACAGACACAGACAGAGGCGCTAAAGCTGCAGCGACAAGCCCGCACCGGCGCAAACACGACACAAACACACACACACAAGCAGGACATGAGGCGTTTTAACAATGCAATATGGCTGCACACAGAATATGAAGGTGTAGTGCAATGGATCTGGTCTGGTTTGTTGTTTGTGGTGTTATTAGTGAGATTCTGAGAGAGAATGTTATGCAAAAAGGTGGAAAAGTATTATTTTTTCGTTCACCCATGTCGTGTTCACATTTGGTTTAAGCTCTGCCCTTGTGAGATACACATCTTGGGATTCCAGTTTCAAAAATAGTGCTTTAGTGGCAGCAAAGTACAAACATTATCATACAGTATAAGTGTAGTGTGTGCTGCTCGATCATGATGAATATAGTGATACTAGAATGCAGATCCATGACATTTTCTGTATCTTGTTTGGGCTTCATAATATTGGTTAAGCTGATATTTTGGTTTTGTCTTTAACCTAATAAGATTAGCTAATTGGCTGATGTTGAAGCAGAATGTCTCACAATGCTTGAAATTTAAATTGTTTTTTGCACAATCATCATTTGATATAAAAAAAAATAATTTTTGAGGGAAAAAAATAAAAGTTATTTCAGTCTTTAAACTAGTTTCGGTTGATATAGGTATCAGGGACACACCGCGTTTATGTGGTTCTTGGGAACTTGGAAACTACTGATAAAGAAGTTAAGTTGTAGGGTGCAAAGCTTTTACGTCAGGTCATCTCGGGAAGTCAGAACAACTGCGACATGGACACAAACAGTAAAAGCATGTGCAATAATGGCACTGCAGAACTACGAGATACCCCTGGGCGGTATTGATAAAAGTAGATATCCCAATCATTTTTTGGCGTATCCTATTACGATAGTCTGACAATATTATGTCAACCCAACAAGAAAATGTTCAAACACGTCTTTAAATGTATTATTTGAAGTGTAATGATCAATCAATAAGACTGCCGTCAACTTAATACTTGTGTTCAAGGACTACAATATTTTACCTAGACTGCACTCGCAAGACCACAGTTTTTTTATTTAATAATTGTAAAGGAAAAAAATGCAACTAAATAAGATGTCTGTATAAAAAGTCAGATGAATAAAATTTTGTTCAACAAAGGTTCACAATGTAACTTTCTTCATTTGCATTGTCAAACAGCTCGTATTGTATTTAATTTTTTTTATGAACGATGTGCTAAATATTCAATTTTTGCATATATCTTTAAAACAACAATTATGATTTATCTAAAATTTGATATCTTGCACGACTCTATACGAGACGCTAAACTTCAGCTGGCGTCTTGTTTCTGCATCATTTCTGCAAAAACTGACATCAGGGGTGCACCGTAGCAGAGTGGTTAGAGTTCTAGCTCCTAATAAGGAGGTCGTGGGTTCGACTTCTGGGTCAGACCATATCAACATCTCAGATCTCTTGGGTGGAGTTTGCGTGTTCTCCCCAGTGTCATCGTGGGTTTACTACAGGTGTTTCCTCCCACCTCCAAAAACATGCATGTTTAGGTTAATTGGGCATCACTGGAAATTTCTCCTGTGAGTGAATGAGAGAGTGAATGGTTGTGTGTTTAACCCTGCGGCAAGTTGGCCACTGTCCAGGGTGTTCCCCGCCTAAGGCCCAAAGTCACCAGGATAGGCTCCAGTCACCCACGACCCCTAACAGGAATAAGCGGTAGAAAATGAATGAATGATGGTGCTGAGCTCGGGCAGGTTCGTTTGTGTCAAGTTGTTTCAAGCTTCATGTGAGATCATCTCGGAAAACGAGGAATGGCTATTCAACTGAAAGGGTTAATTCCTCTTATATAAATCCCTGATGAATATGTCTGAAATTTGAAAATTGAAATCTTAAGAAGGTTTGACAGGTTTGAAATGCAGTAATCGAGACAGACAACAAATGCAGATGCTTAGTTTTTATTTTGACTGAAAAAGGGAACCTGTGATTTAAATTGTAATTAAAATCACAATTATTCAAACAATTATTTGCTTAGAGAGAATGAGTAAGTTTAGGAAAAAGAGTTGGGGTAAAGAGAGTGCAGATCATTACCACTCCTTAAATGCAGAAATGCAGAGACAAAATGATTGTTTTCTAAATAATTGCAATTTTCAATCCGATCATTTCTTTTAGACATATTCACTTTTTGTAATACAACTAAAACTGTATTTAAATAATATTCATTGTATCTGCGTGCTCTACCTGCATAAAATATTACCGTCTTTACATGTTGTGATTTCACATAAACACAATCTTTTGTAATAAGTAGAAGACTATAATAACACTTATCATAGTTGTATTTGGATAATTGCACATGTTATTATATTATGTAAACATATCAATACTGGCACATTGAACTGTTAATATTTAGTATATGTGTCGTTTTTGCATCGTCATAGTGAGTAATCATAAAAACACAAGATCAATATTGACATGATAATTATACAACTAAAGCCTATTTGAGTAATTATTGTGGAATGCAAACCGTGAAGTTTTCCTCTTAAGAACAGTTAAGAACAACAACAACAGAAGAGGAAAAAGTTGCCTTGGGCCAAGTTTATAGAAAGCAACAGTGACCAAACAGACGACACAAAGTGGATTAAAGCTGCACTGTGAATGTTCCAAAAACAAGTGAAGATAAACAGATTGACAGATTAACTTGTTGAGAAGCCAAATTTTCACAACCCACAGACAATACAATGATACAATACAGTTCCATCCAATAGATAAAACCCTATAGAATAAGTAATTTAAACAGTATCTAGTTTTACGGATTGATGAATGCTTTGCGCTGCATTAATTCTAAGAAATACAAAGGTGCCATGTAGTTATTTGCATCCATTTAAATACAATTACTGCAAGATTGTAATAATACTTTTTTTTTGTATAGTGCTGGTGATGAGTCTGAGTCAAAGAAAAATGGTAATAACAATATAGATGATCATTCATTTGTTCCTTACATTGACTGATCTCGATTTTTATTCTATTTATTCAAATAAGGCCTATTATCTATTCTATTCTATTCAGAAACAAATGTGGGTTTAGATGATGATTTCTGGAACATAAACAGACTTCTAATCTCTGCCATTTAACACAGAAAACAGTCACTTTTGTTCTTCTAAAGTCTGGTTTCTGCTTCAAACCAAACACATCTTTACTGATAGAGGGTTAAAAACACACCTAATTAACGATTTGATTGTGACATCTGAAATAGACGGAGTAATCGAAAGTAATAAAGTAATGTAATTATTCGAATATCAATTTCAATTATGACTATTGCTGTAATTGTTTGCAAAAATTGTGTAATCGAGGGATCGTGATCATTGATCGTGACTTATAGGTGAGTTTGTAAGTGCTCATCAAGATATCTCACTCATTTCATTTGATCTCTTCACTCTCTGCATTTAATGCTCTGCAGTCTTTCTTAGCAAATAATTGTTTGAATAATTGTGATTTCAACTATTCTTTAAAGGTGTGATGTCTTTGTGGTAAATATTTATCGTAGTTTTACAGCAGTTAAGTTGCAATTTATAAAGAAATTGACAAATTAAAGCAGAATTACAGGAAGTAATTGAGTTCTAAAACAGATCCCTTCACATGTGTTGTTAAAAAGATAATTTACACAAACGGACATAGTTTCCTGGAGTTTAAACAATCTTTTAACACAATAAAGTGTTATCGTTATAACTCACTCTTGTGTTATTTATTTGATTTTGGCCCCAATTTGCAATGTTGTTGCTAGGTAACGAGTGGATTCCCTTCCACATTTGTCATATTTACTGGACAAAAGACGATGATGAACTTTTCTGAAAAAACTAATTGGGTGAAAACAAGCTAAATGTTTAGTGAAATCTTACTAAAATGTAGTCTAACCTGTCATACGCCTTAAGTATCCATAATTATTATTGATTAAAATCAAGCAGCTCTACCCAGCCTATGAAGTCCATTTAAAAAGTTTACTAGCACATTATTAAAAAGTAGTTTTGTGATATGTGTTTTCAACTAAGATATGAAAAACTGTATGACAATATTGTAAAACCTTATATAGTCTCAGATATTACAATAAATGCATTAGCTTCACTTGCCTTTCCAGAGTGGTGAAAGTAAACTATAAAACATGTTGAAAGATGTTCATGACTGCATCTGTAATGAAAAAAAAATTGCTCTGAATAAGGTACTTAATATTAACCTATTGTACTTATTATTTATGATTAGTATAATGTGTAATGAATTTCTAGGTTAGTGTCTATCTTAGGAAATGGACAATAAATTCAATCTTAAATAACATTAATCTGTCTTTCTGTCCTGCTGTAAAACAACATAATTCCTGTTCCTGCTTGGACTGGTCTTTCTCTGCTCTTTAAACACAGAGCATGTTTTTCCTGTTTCTGCCTCACCTGCTTTGACACAGTTTAGATTCATGACAGTCACACTGGCCCAAATCTGAACAAAAAAAAGAATGTATCAGAATCATGGCTATTAGCAAATCAGAAAGGCTTACGTTGTGTCCTGTACAAATGCACTATATAGTCTCTCCAATATCGAAGAAAATTAACATCTTGGTAAATGTTTGTATTCAGGTTAACACTTTGAATATTCGTTAAGGTTTAAGTATAAGTGGCACAACCTCACTTCATGCCTTTTTTTACAATATTCAAGTTTGTTCCACTTTCATTTTGTCTTTTAGTGTTGTTTTTATTATAAACAATGGGCTCATTCATGACACCAAATCTGTACTTCTAACATTTTTGGCATTCATTAAATAAATTTGTTCTTAGATTTTCAGGAGCAACAAATTCTAAGAAGTAAAGGGTTGTAGCCGGTCAAAGACGTTCTTGCTTGACTAAAGACATGTCTCATTGATTCATTTGTTGACTTAAAAAGGGGTGTGGCGTAAGCTCTGAAACGAAACAGTATCTTATTGATTTGCTGACCCAAACTGTTTGAAAAAGACTAAAAAACATCATGTTATACAGAAAATGAATAAGAAGCAGTGTAACTATACAGTATAAAAGATGTTAATAGACCAATGATTTGGCCCCAGATCTTCAGCTAATTTAGTTAGTTCTGTTGCTGTTTAAAACACTTTTTTATGATCCAAGTAAAATAATTATTTAACTATGATGGTTTGACAAAGACTCCATCAACCTAAACAACTAAAGAACAGTCAGGACAGAAATCTAGTTCTAATGTATACATCATTGTAGGTTTTTCATGAGAATAATAGTGAATGCTCTAATATAACAACCAGTTGTGAAGAGAAAAAAAAGCAAAGTCTCCTTTACAACTGGGGTACCTGATTTTCACAGTTGAAGAAGTCTTCAAAGTAGTCATCTGGACGGTGTTTTCCAGATGACACTTTGAAGACTTCTACTATGGATCACTCCTGGATGAATGAGGGACTACACCATCCTGATTTTTCACGTTGTAAAACCAAAACAGGTCTTTAAATCTAGCAAAATACTTTCTCCTCAAAAATCTTTGGCACATGATTAATATCAACATGCTTTATTTTTTGGCTGCAGCATAAAAACTGTTTTTTACAGACAGCAAAGTGAAACAGCCAATCAGAACACTGCTTTCAACAAGTTAATCGATTAATCAATTAATAAAATAATTGTCAACTTTTTTAGTAATAAAATTATCTTTAACTGGCTTTATTTCAAAACTTGCCAAGTACTGAGAAAACGTCAGATTTAACAGAATTGATGATGATGAGCAGTGTGTTTTTATATTGTGATGTAAACACGTGTTTGTACATCTCCGAATGTTCTCAAGCAGACTTAAAGGTGCACTATGTAACTTTCTGGGGGTGAAAAGTCAACTTCGCAATTCAATAAAAACAGGAAAATCGAATCATTCTTTCGAACATTCTTATTGGGAATAAACACATTTCATGCTATAATTTGAGAAAATATAGCTAAAGGAGCTGTTTTTCTATTAAAATAAACAAGAGGAGGCCCTCCTCGAGCCAAATAATAGTACATTTTGTGGCCCTGCAAGCTCTCTCATACTATAATTACACATTTTTATTATTGTTTAGTGTCACAAACTCATCTAAACTGGAAAAACAGGATTTTACTCAAGTTTATTATTTGGCCAAAGTACACGTGAACCTTTACATAAGCTGATACAATAAAGTGCTGGAATTAGGCAACATGTATTTTGCTTTAGGCATAATTTGACTTTCTCGTGCCAAGATCTGCATATTGAACAAGCAAATTGTATTCTTATTTGAAGTTGATGAGTTTTTTTTGGGTCTGTGAGTGAAAAAACATTATCATTTCCATATTTTACAAAAAAAATTTGAAAATATCTTGTTCTGTCTGCAAATATCGTAAAGCAATCAATACATACTCAAAACAAGATTAAAATTTCAAACACTTGCTATCTTATTAAGATGACTCTTACGTTCTAAACATCTAAACGAATTAATCGAAAGGATAATCACCCAACTAATCGACCAGAAAATGGAAAAATATGAAAATAAAATGTTAATGTTCGAGCCAGACAGTCCACAGCAATTTGATTTTCTTACAATAGACTATTTTAAACTTGCTGAAAAGGAGAAATTTACAGCTAACAATGTTATGTACAGAGACTTTAACAGACCTCTCACCAGCCCCAGCCTGTTTGCTCCAGCTGCACTGGAACAACCCCCCCAAAACCAGAATGCACTCTTCATGCACCCCTGTCACGCCGCCATCCTCCCTCCACAACCATTTAAACCCCGAGTTAATAAGTTTGCAAGTTAAATCTGCTCCCACTGAGTGATCCCATTGAAGTACATTCTTAAAATTTTAATATAGTGTCATTAAAACCTGAACGTTTAAATCTGTCCAACTCAGAAAACCAAATATTATAAGAGCCATGAAAAGCTTGAGCACTGTTAGCCAAATATATTCTCATTGTTTCTGCAGGAATCCTTTCTAAGACCACAAAATACACAAATTAAGACCTATTTGCGAGTCATGACCTGTATTACACAATACTGGTTCTTTTCCAGAAGGCTTCTTACGATATAATTTTGCATTTGGCTATAAGTATGAAAAATATAAAGACTTAACACAAAAGAACGCAATTTATACAGCAACCGAGCACTTCATCTATTCCACCAACAAAATAACAGAAGAAGAAACACAACAATTCCGTTTATTATTGAGAATAGTACTGAGAATTTTGCGACAAAGCTACAGTAAGTGTGAAAAATCTGACAGAAATTGCTTCATTAAGGAATTCAAGACCTGTGCAAACATTTGTAAGACCTACAACGGCAAATTCAAGACGTTTTGATGCCTTTTTAAGACACTTTTTATGCTCCAATCTGTAAACAAGACAATCTCTAAATGCAATAGACATACTTTGAAGTCTATGGGCAATTACAGCATCTACAAGCATGCTCTAGACTCCACAATTGTTATACAGTTCACCCAATTCTCCACATATCGTTGCTAAAAATAACACAAAACTGCTCTCTGTCCTGTTCTTCGATGCTTCATATACGCCACTCAGTTTTAGCACCGGTGTCTGTTTGCAGAGACAATTCCAGTCCTTATTTGGAGCAGCAGATGTCCCACACAGCTCTTAAACCAAAGCCTTTCTCTCGCTCATCTGCAGCTTTGCAAGAACAGAAAGTCGAACGCAAGAACAGGAGAGCCTCAGAGACAATATGATGATGACGATTGTAGCGATTACATAATAATAATAACGAAATCTATAATCCCCGATCAGTCGACGAACTATTGTGCACAGCTTAAGTTGGTACATCCTGCTATTTTTAACATCAAGTCAAGCCTAGACAAATGAATGAGTATAGATGTTGGAGGTGTATCAAAAGCGGATAAAACTGCAATAGTTGTTTTGTAAAGATGCAATTGAATATGTAGCACATCACAATGCATAAAAAAATTACCTAAATATTTGAGAAATGATTCCCCAAAACAATCACTGTGACTCCTCTCTCTTTGTGAATAATTTTCTAGTTAAAACAAGGCATTTACTCTACATTTGAACACTTTTTATAAACATGCCGAGGTAAACATTGTAGTCAACATTACTCATCTCTTTGTAAGAATCAATTTGCTGAGTTAACATTAAGATACATTTTAGATTTGTAATTAATGCATCAGCTGACAATAAAGTGTAGATAAGTAGGACAAAATGTACCCTTTTTATGTTTGTATGTTGTTTATACTATTACAGCGTTCCCCTAAGGATTATTCTAAAACTCTCCTGGCAAAAGCACTCTATATTTAATTCATTTTAATTTGTAGATTAAAGTTTTTTCATGTAATTTATGATCTTTACTAAACAAAAGCACTGACTACAGAATAAAAACTGTTACTTCTACATGTTTATGACAATATCACAGCTATGAACTATTAACCAATTATTTATTCTGCTCATTTGTAGACAATAGGAACAAAAACTCTTCTCTAATACAGCTATTATTTGATGTAAACAAAAGTTTGTATTGTTTATTTTGCACAGCACGTGATTTCATTGTGATGTGCTTGCAATTAAGTGAAAATAAGATAAATAAAAAGAGCAATGCAATGCAGCAAGGGTGTGAGTTCACTGTTTTTAGATTATAAGCCATTTAATACGCCAGAAAAAGCATTTAACTAGCTAGAAACACTTGCAACTTTCCCACTATGGAAGCTACTAGACGGATGTAATTCATTCAAAATGGGCTGCACCAATTATTAACAGTAACATAATATTATCACAAGCCATTTCACACGATTTAATGAGAATAATTACTGGTCGAAAACGTGCTAAGATTTCCTATGTTTACATGTGTCGCTCGAACACATCATTTTAAAAGTACAGAAGCTAACGAGGCTAACAGGCTAACTAGCTCTGCACCAGTTTAATCCACAAGCGATCCGACCCGTAAAATGCACTGACATTTGGACACAAGCTAGCGTTATCTTCCTTTGACATTACTCTAAATTTATTTTGTAATTTCATCGTGGCGTTTGTCGCTAAAAACTCATCACCGTGTTGTTTTTTAACGGCTCGGTGCGTACGTGACTGACGCTTGTTTACTCCATCAACCAACTCCAACTGCTGCAAAACACGCCGCTCTTCCCTGCACAAAACCCGCACAAACAGCGCCAAACTGCACCGGGGGACAGCGTGCACGTACCTGCTCGGCTCCGGGGGTTCGCCGGGCCGTAGGAGCCCTCATCGTCTCGTTTTCGGGGCCGTGGAGAGACGCAAAGCAGCAGAAGCGGCGGCGGATGAGGAGAAGCAGTCCGCCGCCACAGTAGCAGTGATGTCCAATGAATGAACCAGGGGCTGAGCTCGTGCTGCTTCTCCCAGTGTGAACAACCCCCTCCCCGCAGACGCACGTGCGCTTGTTGTTGTCCGTCCCAGTACGTGCCCCAGTCCCAGTACGTGCCCCCTCCACGCACGTCTCCAGATAATGGGTTTGTACTTGTTTTTGTTGACGCTTTTCCTGCGGATGAGTCACAATCTGGCTGAGCTTTAAAGTGATTTTTGCAAAACCCACGCTCACGTACGCTGCATTCTTTAAAGGCACACCGTGTAACTTTCCTGGTTTAAATGTGGATGTTCTAGAATGATAGAAAAGTAGGCTATTCATCTTCACTGTGTATAGCAAATACTTAAGTTTACTACTCAAGTAAAAGTAAAAAACAATTCTAGTAAAAGTCAAAGTCCTGCTGGAACTGCTTTACTTAGAGTAAAGTATAAAAGTAAATGTAGTAGGCTATGTAAATATACTTAGGTACAAAAAGTACAACCACACTGCCAAGAGAAATATTCTAGTCGCTGTCAAAACTAATACTAGAAAAGAAATATGGCATCTCTTATTGTGCTTGTTGCAAGACCTTTCTGATTCTTCTCAAGAGATTTGACTTGGCTCAATTTGTAAAAATGTCCTACTTCACCAGCAAATCTTTTCACTTGAAATAAGAACACATTTATTGATGTTTTATTATTGTTCAATGTAAATATGTATGAATGTTTTAGGACTATAGGGCACTCTGCAAACTCCAGTGTCGTGGTCATCTCTGTGCAGCAGGAGAGGACCAACACATGGATACGAACTGGTCTTATACTAATTTAACTTATTTATTAGATTTAAACTGCAGCACTTTAAAATTAGTTAATGCACCTTAACCACATTTGCACCTTAGAAAATTGCACTTGTACCCTGAGTGAGTGTGGCCCTTATGACTGCTGTCTGTGTTGTCTTGTCTTGTCCTAAATGTAAAGGGACTACGAATGTAAATTAGCTGTTCGCTAACTTCGGCACATTTACACATGTATTTTATGCACTGGTGTTTATTAATGTGCATTGTCCCTTTCAAATAAATAAATAAATAAATTGTAACAAGGCAGAAAACAAGTAATATAATCTAGGTACATCAATATCCTTAAAAAAAAGAAGAAAAAGGCAAAAGTTTGAAGACATTTTAACCAATCTAGAATCAGTCTTTACAGCAAATTTATTATAATTCATCTGATTTTATCAAGTCACACATATGTAATATTTGTTAGAAATCCTAAGCTTTGAGAATTTTCACTTGCTAATTTGTTCCCAATCAAAACGGCAGCAGCAGGTCTGACCTGGTTTGGTCTTCTGGACTTAAAAAAGTAACTAACTTGCTTTTAAAATGTTGGGAGGAGAAAGTACAGTTACTTCTTGAACAATATAAGAAGTAAGGGATTTAGAACTCAGATTACGTCTTGTAATTTTCAACTTTATAATTTGCAATTTAACTGTTGTTAAACTATGATAAATATTTACCACAAGAACCATCACACCAAACCAAGTCAAAATGAGAATGAGAAAAAATATTATAAATATTACATTTTTATTGTTATTTTATGTTAAGTGCTTCTTACATTGTTCAAGAAGTAACTGTACTTTTCTCCTCCCTACATTTTAAGATAAAGTTAGTTATTTTTAATGGACTTTAAAAACTCAGACTAGCTGCTTGTCTCTTGTGAAAATCTAATGCCATGCTATGGAAATTTCCTGTCAAAACACTTCATTCTCTAGGGACAGGAAAGTGGTGCATCCTCCAAAGAAGTTACACAGAGCTTGCGTAAACAGTGGTGGGCAGATGATTATCACATTTTAGATTAAATCATGAATGTTGTTAAGATATGTTAACATTGATTTTCAAATATATTGCTTAAAGGAACTATGCTACAAATGTCTGATAATTCAACTTAAATTAACATGTTTGTTGACATGTTTTTTGATACTTTTCTGATCTTGTTGCCCAGTCATATGTTCAACATGTTTACTAGACTAAAGTTTACAGGTATCAGAGGCTGTCACGCTGTTGTTTGTGTCATGGATGGATGCACACACCCACACAGCTCAATTAGTTAAACCTCAGAAACTAAATATATCCAATAGCTGCAGGCGCTTGTTGTCTGTTAAACTATCTGAGGAACTTTCTCATTTAACTCGACTGCCTTGTCTTCTTATCTTATTATAAAAACAGAATGACTTTTGTGAGGACTGTAACATAATATAACAATAAAAAATGTAATATAAGACTCCTTTATTTTAAAAGTTTACTTGACTTAGCTGTAATTACAATGTTTGTAAAACCAATGCAGGTAACATTGTTATTTTTTCTTGTGCTTTTGATACTTAACTGGTTGCATGAACAGTACAAGAAGTTTAGTTGCAGTGACCTCTTTTATTGACTTTAAACACAAACGTACAGTAGAATGACCAGAGATCTGTAGGCTTACTAAGGATTTTCCAAGTTCATTTCATGCTTCTTATTATGCAGTAATTGCTTTTTGTTAATATTTCTGCGAGCATAGACAAAACAGCATCTTTCTCTCTTTCCACCGGGACCTTTGGGAAAACATAATACATCCATTTAGTAATAATATAATAATAATTCCATTTCAAAACCTTATAAAATGTTTTAATGAGGTTGTTACATTGAAGCTGGTGCTTTTCTTGACCCTCACACTGTTTCTCTCTGGAAAAGCAGGAGTGCGAGGGTGAGAGAGGCCGAGCCTGCAGAGCGAGGCAAAGTCATGGACCTGGAACCTGGAACAGTGAATATTCTTAGATCTGTTTGCTCCAGAATAAGAAACTATATGAACAGTATTAATACCATGAACATTTCCTCTGTCCAGCTCCTTGTACACGGCCTGAGCTCCTCCAAACTGAGAGATGATGTGGTCCACGATGTCGCTCACACTGAGGCTCCTCAGGTCGTCTTCAGTCAAACAGCCGTGAGACAAAACCCAGTTCACCAGCTCATCACGCTCTCCGACCTGCAACACAAGTGAGTGAGTTTAATGCTGTTATCATCGTCATGCTGTTGTAATGTTTTAGAGGATTACTTTTAGGATTACTTTCTGCTCTACTGCTCATGTCACCGGCAGAAAGAGACGCAGATCATCTAGTTGGCTTGGAAAACTTCTTTGATTAAAATAACAAAACGGACAAGAGGAGCTGTTTGGATCAGGTCTGAACCGGTCTGACAGACGGCTCTGCATTGTGGGTGTGCGTGCATCTCCCATGTTGATAAACAAATAATCTCAGACCTGGACAAACTGCGGCCCTCGACACGCCCCCAACAAGATTTTGAGAAAAAGCAATGTATGAAGAAGTATAAGAGACAAGTACAAAGAATAAACTCTGAGAATAAACTTGAAATTAAACAAATATTTTTGTGACTTTAAAGTGAAATCTTTAAATCTTTGTAATTGTACGAGAAAAAAAACTAATTTAGCAAGAATAAAATCATTAAAAAAATATAAAAACATTTTTTCTAAGAATAAAGTTGAAGCCATGAAATCTTTCAAAATTAAACTTGAAGTTTTACCAGATTAAATTGTAATTTTAATCATGGCGATAATGTACACATGGAACATTGTTATGAAATTAAAAATCTCTTTTTATGATCATTCTTGCACTTCTATTCTGTTTTACTGTGTGAAGACTTTTACTAAAGCTTACTTTAATTTTTTGTTTCTAATGAAATTGTGTTTTTCTCATAATCTTTACATTTTGACAATGTAAAATGTCACATTTTGTAATTGTCACAATTGTGACTATTTATGGTTTAGACTTCATTCTCTCATTAATTTCAAAATATTTCAAGTTTACTCTCGTAGTCCAACATTTTTTTTTTTTTCAATAATGAGAATTTGTTATTTTAATGTTCACACTCCGGCCCACTGCCACTTGTCTGAGTTTGAATATGGCCCTTGGGAAAAAATAATTGCTCAGCCCTGCTCTATAGGTCCTGGAACAACAGAGCAATGTAGGAGTCCAATTGAGCTACAGCACTGACTGAGTGCAGCTGTATTATAGGCCTTGAGTTTGTTTTATATGAAGACAGAGTTTTATTTGAAAAATGTTTCTCAACATCTCTAGTGGCAAAACTATGAGAAGCATGCTTGACTTATGCAGAGCTTAACTTTTTATTGTTGGCAAAACAACTTGGTAAAACAATAATGAATTGTTAGCAAACTGATTGTTTATCTGCCTTTGCTGCTGTTTACCTTTTTACATGTCAGACATAAAAACTCATTATTCATGCAGAGCTTGTATTGGCAACTTCGCACAGCCATTTGGACCAACATTCCAATATAAACTTTAGTTGCACTGCATGAGGCTGATACTGCTTTTAGACCGCCAATAAAGCAAAAACAAAATGCACATTTCAGGGTGGCCTTTTATTGTGGGCAGTATAAGGTACACCTGTGCACTAATCATGATGTCAGATATCTGGCACACCTGTGAGGTGGGATGGATTATCTCAGCAGCAACTATATAACCTATCTGGAATGAATTTTAGATCTTTAAGTCCATCTCATGAAAATGGGAGCAAAAACAAAAGTGTTGCGTATTTTTGTTGAGTATATATAACGTCTATGCTGCTCTGTACGACATATTTTTGTACCAGCGTCGTGTAACACAGAATAATAACATTTATATATTCCATAAATCACTTTTTTGTTTTGTTCCATTTGATACTTGCACTGTAAAGGACCTCCAGGCATAAAAATGTTTCACAAATGTAAAAATAGAACCTAATGATCTTTTGCACAATATTTTTCATTCCAAACGACTGTGCAGTTTTCAGGTTCATGTTTTGTCTCAAACAAACTGAAAAGACTCACAACATAGGAGCTGACGTTGTTGTGGGGTGAAACCAGTTTGGCGCTTGTTCTTGTTTCAGGTGATCGCAGGGGCTTTCTCTAAACAAGAAAAAACACATTATTTAACTTAGTTGAGTTATTTTTAGCTATATTTCAATACTTTACCTTGTGTCAGAGATCTTGGGCGACGAGGAGTCAGTTCTCTCTGAAGCGCTTTCAAGGAAAATGTTTCTAAAAAAAAAAAAAAAACAGGGAGTAAAAAATGTACAATTTTATAGTTCAACACAAAATTAGTTTCCTATGAAGTCATAAAGACGATTCACAAATGGTTGGAATCGAGTTTTTTAAATGTGAATGTGTCTAAAAGGAATGAGTCTGGTCGCAAACAGAAAACACCAGATTAAAAATTTGTGAATTTAATTTTTTTCGATATTTTCTATTAAAAAAAAACACAGTATTATTGGGAAAAACTGTGTCTTGTCTTGTCCATCATCTGGCCTAATGACACATTAGATTTTACAACAGGAACAGACACTTTTGAAAGATTGACTTTGAATCAGAGGGGTTTAAATTGATAATGAACCCACAAACTAGGAATTTGCTTAAGTGATAATTAATACAATAAACTGTTTGGGTTTTAAATCAAATAACATTTCATGAGTCAAAATCTGGCCACGGATGCACTGTCTGACTCTTTTAGGAAAACATTCTTTATACATTTCTCTAAAATGATCAAAATAACTGAAGCGTCTGAAGTTAGTTAGTTTATTCACAAATTCAAAAAGAGGCACAACTGACGACAAAAAGTTCAAAATGGCGACTCTGGTTCAGTTTTGCTGTATAAACAATGTTTATGTGATTTCTGTGAGCAGTGTGGGATAATACTAACCTGTAGGCTAAGCAGTAATGTTTGGTAAAATATCACTGTTGGACCTGTGACCAATGTTTACAAAGTTTTATGGGAAGTTATAAACTGTCAGATTTACTTTTTGTGGTGATTGTTGAGTACTTCCTCGACCAGCTCCACAATCATACAGTAATTAACAGTTTGAGTGGTGTTTCAGCGCGGGAGATGAAAAAATACCCTTTTGTCTCGGCTGGAACCTACAAATCATGCATTACATTATTTATTTAATGTCTTTATAAAAGTAAATAGTTACTATATTTAATTACCTTTTTAGTACTAAGTAGTTTAACTCATTACTTTAAAATGTTGACAATATGTTTCTAGTTACAATCTGAGGAGCTTTTTACTTGTACATTTATTGTATTGATGTGATATTAAAAACACTTCCGGTACAAAACACCACTTAAACATTGTCTGTTTCCTTAAAGGTGAATAACATATTATGATGGGGAAAAGTGCAGGAGTTCCCAAACTTTTCAGACCGGGACCCTCAAAAAAACTATGTAACCAACTTACAACCCCCACTGTAAAATTAAATAAATGTAATAATTTCAAATTTGAAAACCATCAAATTGAGTTAAAATGCATTTAGTTTATAGCTTTATATCATCAAACTTTAGTCATACATGATGGTTACATTAATAAATAGAATAATTACCAAGTCATAATTGAAAAATTACATCTTCAAATCATCTCGTGACTCCCAGATTTTGCTTCACGACCCCCACTTTGGGAAGCACTGATTAGTGTTGGATTAGTGACAGGATTAGTGTTGTACAACATTGGTATCGAACTAATTTTGACAAAAGGCCACATTTGCATCAGGGTTGTCGTCAAAGGGCCAGTTGTAACTAAAATTAACCTTTATACTCTTTGACATACTACAAATAGTAGTTGTATTTGAATATTGCATATTTACTGAAGTGACAATATACATCTGTATTAGTCTGAAAAAATGACGTACTCTTTAAGTTTCAGACAAATAATTTCATTAGGTTAAGACACTCCTGGCATTTATAATACAAATTTAATATTTAAGTAAAACTAAAAGGATCTTGAGGGCCGCATGAAATGAAGTGGAGGGCTGTAAATGGCCCATGGGCCTTGAGTTTGACACATGTGTACAAGGTCTTATTCAACATGTATAGGAGATCTGCTAATGCAAATACAGCCAAAACTATGTGATATGTTTGTTTGTTTTTTGTCTAGCTAAACTTTTACTAATATAGTTTTAATACTGCAGCATTTGTATGATGTTTGCATATTACACAGTTTACAAGTCGTTCTATTCAAATCACATGAATGTAATTGGCAAGGTATGGCATTACTATTTCAAGGACTTGTAAAAGTTACTGTTTCTTTTTAGGTCACATTTGACTGGTGCATATCCCAATGACTTTGGGCCTTAGGCGGGGACCCAGCACTGTGGCCAACTCAACTCAGGTTTAGGGACAGACACAGAAACACAACCACACTCTCTCATTCTTTCACATGTTCAAATTTACAGTGATGGTATTGGAGGTAGGAGGAAGCCAAAAAGAACCAACACAGGGAGAACATGCAAACTCCAGTCAGAGAAACCCATGATCTCCAAAGCCAGAGCTCTGACCACTCTGCTACTGTGCACCCTTAGTTTGTGTTTAACCTTGATCTTCTTTAACGGCCTCCACAGCGAAATGAAACTCCTCTGCCTCCGTTTCATCCGCGAAGTTGAAGCCGATCTGATGTTCCTGAGAGAAAACAACAACGCTCACACATTCACACGATACAAACTGTGGCTTTGTAAACAAAAACAATGGGAGCGTGTCGGTCTTACGTCGGCCGGAAAAGTGTGGAAGTACGTGCGTGACGCGATGTACTTGAAGGGGACATAGACCTCGTGTTCCCAAAGCAGCTCTGCCCTCTGTGTGTGAGAGAGAGAGAGAGAGAGGGGAGAGAGGAGAGAGGAGAGGGAGAAGAGAGGAAGGAGAGAGAAAGACAGACAGAGAGAGAGAGAAGCAAGATTAATGTCCATTTTTGTTAAAATTTTCACAGAAAGAGAGAGAAAGACAAGAAGACAGAAAGAGTGAGAAATAGAGAGACAGAGAGGACAGAGAGGGGGATGTGGAAGTGAGAGAGAGATAAAGAGAGAAAAGGTGAGAAGGGAGAGGAGGAGAGAGAGAGAAGAGAGAGAAAAGATTAATGTCCACTTTTTATGAGTAAAATCTTACACAGAAGAGAGAGATGAAGAGAAAGCCAAAAAGAGAGAAAGAGTGAGGAATAGAGAGAGATGAGAGAGGGGGGGTAGAGGAAAGAGAGAGAGAGAGAGAGAGAGAGAGAGAGAGAGAGAGAGAGGAGTGAGATTGACATAGAACAAGAGAAGAGGAGGTAAAGAAAAAAACAACAGAGGAAGAGAGAGAAGGACAAAGAAGAGAGAAGAGTGAGAAATAGTGAGAGACAGAGGGACGGGGGTAGAAGAGAGAGGGAGGGGAGAGAGAAGTGGAAGTGAGAGAGAGATAAATAGAGAAAAGGTGAGAAGGGAGAGGAAGGAGAGAGAGAGAGAGAGAAAGAGTGAGGAATAGAGAGCAGGGTGTGCAGTGAGAAGAAGAGGGGGCTAGAAGAGAGAGGGAGGGGGATTGGAATGAGAGAGAGAGAGAAGAGGAGAAAAAGAAAAGAAGAGAGGAAGAAATATTGACAGAGACCGAAAGAGAATGAAGACAGAGAGAGGTGGTTGAGAGAGAGAAAAGGTGAGAAGGGGGAGGAGGAGAGAGAGACAGACAGACAGAGAGAAGAGAGAGAAAATAGTAAAGAGTAAAATCTTAAAAAAAGAAAGACAAAGAAGAGAGAAAGAGTGAGGAATAGAGAGAGACAGGTGGGGCAGAGAGAAGAGGAGGAGGGCTAGAAGAGAGAGGGGGGGATTGGAAGTGTGAGAGAGAGAGGAGTGAGATTGGAGACAGAGAGAACAAGAGAAGAGGAGAGAAAGAAAAGTGAAGAAAGAAAGAGATAGCAAAAGAGGAAGAGGAGAGAGAAGAACAGGGAAAGCAGACAGAGAGAAAAGAGGAAAGAAAAGAAGAGATATAGAGAGAAATAGTTGTGCGGAAGAGAGAAAGAAACAGAAACAGAAAGAGCAGAAAGAGAAAGAGGGTGATAAGAAATAAGAGAGAGAGGGGAAGAGAGAGAAAAGGGAGAGAATGAGAGAGAAGGAGAAGAGAGTGTGAGAAGAAAGAGAGAGAGGGGAGAGAGAGAGAAGAAGAAAAATGCAGGAGCATATAGCAAGAGAGGGAGAGAAAAAGGTAAGGGAAAAAGAGAAAGAAAGAGAAACGGAAAAAGGGCAGATAAAAGAAAAACGGGAGAGAAAGAA
>CM076409.1:21877814-21943930 GCA_038363315.1 Mugilogobius chulae
ATTACAGCTCAAGACTGGTGGAGGATTTCAAACTCCATTAAAATATATCTCATGCAAACACGGTGATTACATTTTTCAAGCTGCTTTTTATAACAAAATATGTCTGTGATTCACATGTGGCTATATTTAAACACATTTTTTTTCTGGTCCCAGCACTCTCTTTTTGTTTGAAATGATTCTGTGGCACCATTTACTAAAATAATATCAAACAAATTTTTTAAAACATAAGCAATTGTGGTAAACTATGTATCAAATACTGTCTATGTCAGCTATCTTTTTTTGTAAGGGCCGGTACAATTATAATATTTTTCCAGGAATATTTCAACGGGGTAGGGCCTGTAAAATGCATGCAACTGTTATATTTTTAGTTGTCTTATTACTTAAATTGTCTGTTTTTGGGGTTAAGTGACTTTACATTCATCATTGTAAAGCACCTGGTTTTGAGCCCTGGACCAG
Organism: Mugilogobius chulae; assembly: GCA_038363315.1. Classification (NCBI taxonomy): domain Eukaryota; kingdom Metazoa; phylum Chordata; class Actinopteri; order Gobiiformes; family Gobiidae; genus Mugilogobius; species Mugilogobius chulae. The sequence continues at coordinate 21,878,271 of CM076409.1, forward strand.
TGGTTTGGCGCTGGTATTCGTATGTCAATAAATGTGGTGATGCTTTTCTTTTTTGCTGGCCCCAAAAAAGTTATTAACTTTAGTTATTCAACTAGTTAAATTTTTTTCTACAGTCCACCTGACAATTAGCTATTCCTCAAAACATACAGTTCTGGTTGAACTAAGCAGTTCTGCTTTTACTGGCAACTTTTGACGCTGAATTATAACTTATTTTTCCCAAACCAATACATAATATTTGACGTCATAAAAGCATGTCTGATTAATGCTTTTATTAGGGCTGCGATTCATTTTTTTTTGCCTCCCCTGACCCTTCTCCAGGGCTCCCCTGCAAAAGAGATTCTGAATCTCAGTGGGACTTCCCTGGTTAAATAAAGGTCGAGTAAATTAAATAAAATTATTGTGCTAGTAAAAATCTAATTTGGTGAAATCCTACTGTGAGTCTCCATTTCTTTAGTCACATTATTCTGTCCCGCCTACTGACAGTGTACTTCTTGTTTAGCTGTTTTAAAGTTGGGGTAACTGAGTTTTTTTAATTAGTAAATTTTGTGTTTTCCACTAAAATTATATGATAAATGCGGCACTTTGTGAAAAATTAGACCACCGAGTACTGTCTGACCTGAATAATAACAAATTTTAGTTTTAATCAGGAGCTGAATGCAGCGCTCTGATTGGCTGTGCAGGTCCTTTCCAGTTTCACTTCGTTGTTTGTAAAAAGATGTTTATGAGCCATAATTGAAATAAAAGTTAATGCATGTTGATATTACCCATGTGTCAAAGTTTTTGTGAGAGAAATTTAGGATTTAAAACCTAAATTGTGTTTGCAGTGTGAAAATCAGTTACCTTTATCTTTAGCTTGTCTAGGCATTTTCACACAGTCCCAACATTCCTCCAGCCCTATATTTAGTCAGAGAAACTATCCTGTCCCATGTTTTGTGTTCACACAGCAGCAGTGTCTGAAAGGGGTCTAACTGGCTTTTAACATTAAACATTCTTTTAAGTTTTGAACATTCAAATAAGTCATTAAGTGGTGTTACGAAAACAAAAGTTGTCTTTTTCTATTTCACATAAAACTTAAAAACATCACTGAAAATAACAATAAAACAAATTTATTGGCATTCACTGTATTTCCAAGTAAAAGTTAGGCTACTATTTGCGAATTGAATAAATATATTTGGGAGTTACTGCTTTTAAATATTTTTTGTATAGAACCGTACCTCTCTCAGTTTCTGTCATGTTCATTGTTTGATTTTAGCCTTGTAAATGTATCTTACATTCATTCCATAATGACAAAGATGGACTTCTTCTCCTTGTGCAGGTCTCTCGTACAGACTGAGTATTCGGACGATGTGAGGCCCCCGGAGGCTCGGCTGTGTAACTCCACCTCCCGTCGAGCTTTAGGCGTGTCCTGCAGGATCTGAACGGGACAAACATGGTACTGAGTAAAAGTATTGTGTGATGATTGTATCCAAGACGTCGTGCTGGTTAGAAAGTAGTTTATTAGTGCTGTTGTTGTGTTCTTGGGCAAGACACTTCACTTCCCACCTGACCCAGTGTCTGTGTACTCTGGTGTAAATGAGTGAGTGATTCTTGTGACTAAAAAGTTCTGTATAAAATGTGTTATTTACCAAATATAGAAGCTCACTCACCAGGTTTTTCAATTCCTTATTCTTGTTCCTGCACTTACAGTAAACTCTAATAAAGAGGGCCCATTTTTCCTAAAACAACTAAATAATATTTGCTAAAATTCAACTGAATTTACTTCAGAATCTTGACTCCAATGAAAAGAAACAAAGAACCAAAAAATATCAGATTTTAAACTGCTTCAATGTGCAGAGCGGCTGGTGTCAATAACCTGGAGCAGAATGACACCAGATTTGGCATATTTTAAGTGGTGCACTGTGCAACTTTTTGGCGAGCATGAGGGTGAATAAAACATGTTTTTGTCTTTTAGATTTGTTTATTTGTTTGCTGCACAAACAAAATTATAAAAATCTGCATCTTTACATTGAACAGGCTTGCTTGACTGCATTATGAACTGCTATTTGACCTGGAGGTGGTCCCGCTCTTTTTGTTTCTATAAAACTAGGTACTGTATTATTTTTTCACATATGGCATAAAATGTATTTAGACTCATTTAGAATGAAATATGATTTGAACTACTAGTGAATTGTGTAGTTGACTTTTCACCTGCAGAAAGTTACACAATACAATTTAAAAATGACCCATATATAACATAAAAAAAAAAAAGTTGAAGCAGAGCTCCTGTTAATTTGGAAGAGTTTGTTTGGTATATATTTTTTTTGTGTTTGCCTGTTTGAGTAAAAGCTGAGCCTGATTCTTCTCGGAAAAGCTGAATTGACTGTAAATTGGTCTCGCTGACGGATCAGGGTCCTAATAAATCCTTTTTTGCATTTTTAGCTCACTTTTTAGCTCAAACTTTGGACATTGCAGCTACAGACTGTTCACATTTTAACTTTGTTTTTAACTGGATTAATACGTTTTTATATCCTGGATGCCTGGGCGGAGGACACGCTGCTAACATAAACAAGCCACTACAGAATTACTTACCGGCCGGCACTGACTCTCCTCATCGGGCCCTTCTGGGGCACCTCGGCGGTAAGTTTCCTCGTTTTTACACCTGAGCCGTGTGTCATCAGAGCTCGATATCTCTCGTCCATTGCAACCGCTGGGCTCCCTGTGGAGCCCACTTTAAGTCTCCTGATTTGACGTTGCTGCTACTCCATTGCTCGTCATTTTCATTGCTTGTTGCGCACAAGTCTCTGCCCATTTCTCTTGTGTCTTGTGTTCCAGTGAAAGTGAACTTCTGGTTGACGCGAGCAAACTGACGACCTCTCCTACTGCTCCAGACTTGCTTTTCCCCATGGCTCTGTCGTCTTCGCCTACAGGCTGTAAAGGCTGTCAGGACTTATCACGGAGAGTTGCTGATTTGGAAACACGTTTATCTGCTCTCTTTGAAGTGATGCCCAACATCGGTCACTTGAGTCTGTTGTTAGGCTGGGTCCATGCCTAAATCCATTCTCGGTCAATTTGGATGCCACAGTTCAAGCAGATCAAAAGGGCCGCCATCAGATCCAGCGATGACCCAATTTTCGGACATGGAACGAAAGGCTACTTCAACCCGCTCTCGTCAGACCATGAGACAGCAAAGACTCGGTCGAAATTATACCACACCAAGGAGCCAGGCCAAAACAGGAATAAAACGATCAGCGACAGCATTTACACTCCAAATCCTAATCGAGTAGATTCTGTAAATGCCTCTTCTCCCTTCATTGAAGTTAGGCATAAAAGACGAAAAAAATCACCTTCACTGCCACAAGATCTCCAATTGTCAAATAAGTTTGATATTCTGAGTGAAGAAGATTTCCCACCGCTTCAGGCTCCAGCGTTACGTTGTAATGCCTACTCGGATCCTTCCTCAAATAGTTCCCCGTTGATGACTTTGAAAGCACGCCGCAACATTGCGAAGGAGCCCGCCTTCAGAGTGGAATGTATAAACGGTCCTTTGACAGTGGCAAAACACACCTCAACGCCGGACCCTTATCCAGCTGCTGTAAATTTATCGGCTCAGCGCTTGGATCCTGCGGCGCCTTCGCAGTCACAGCCTGGACCTGAGGGGCCCCGCCCACTTTTTGCTCCGGTGACAGCTATAATTGGAGATTCGATTATCAGAAAAATACGCTTTTTTAACGCAAAAACGTGCTGCTTTCCTGGAGCGACTGTCAGCACTCTTATAGATAAACTGCCTGATTTACTCACATCTTTCCCTTCATCAATTAGGAACATAATTTTGCACATAGGGACTAATGATGTACCGAGTGGTCGATCTGAGCTACTGAAAAAAGACTTTTTAAGGTTGTTTGATCTCCTAAAATCATGTGAAAAATCAGTTTATATAAGTGGTCTCCTCCCTACTTTGGACGTGGATCTGAACGCTTCAGTAGACTTTTTACTTCCATGATTGGCTCCAGGACACCGCTGGTTTATATGGTTTCAACTTTATTGATAATTTTAACTTATCTTAGGTCACCGATCCTTTTATCGAAATGATGTTTGCATCCAAGTAGGCTGGGCAGTTATAAGCTTGCTGCTAATTCATCATGCTGTCCATAGAAGCAAACTAAACTGACTAAAACAAATGAGTCTGATTGCTCTAGTAGCACTACATTAAAAAGTACTACCTGTTAAGCAATATTGCCCTTCTATTTTCAAATTTTCCTCACAGTATGAAGGCAATGATCATCATAATGAATCTGAGTCATTTCCACATAATTTTTCAAAGTGCACTGTGTTAGATCCTGTTCGGAATGAACATCATCTTCACAATCAATTAATGTTCATATCACTAAAAGAATCAATTATAAGCAGGACAAAAGATGCAGAACGCTATGTAACTTGGTGAAAATGGATCGTACTAATAGGGCAATCACTCTGAAATCAACATTAAACCTTAAACGTCGTATCTCAGAAGAACCATTTAATACACAGATTGAAACTGTGTGTGTCCTCGAAATAGAAAATATATCCCCCAAAATTCCAATTCAGGTGTCAGACACAAAATTTAATACATATACCACTGTGCATACCAGTAAATTAGTAAATAAGCGTTGTAAAATGCGGACTGTTGAACATTAGATCAATTTCTTCTAAATCTTTTTTTAGTAATGACCTGATTAACGATCACAATATTGATATTTTAGCTTTGACTGAAACCTGGCTTCAACCTGACGACTATATAAGACTAAATGAATCCACGCCTCCTAGTCATGTTTAACTTTCAGACTGCTAGAGCACAGGCCGAGGTGGAGGTTGTGCAGCTATTTCTCATGCAAGCTTACTACTTTGTCCTAAAACTAATAACGCATTTAACTCATTTGAAAGCCTCACATTATCAATAACCTGCCCCAAATGGAAAAACCCAAAGAGGTGTTTATTTATAATAATTACCGACCTCCTGGTCCTTATTCTGAGTTTCTAACAGAATTCTCTGATTTTATATCAGGCTTAGTTTTAGACTGGGACAAAATAATAATACTCGGAGATTTCCAATATTAAAATGGACATGAAAGATGATTCCCTGAGCAAAGCTTTTAATAATCTGTTAGTCGACATTGGTTTCACTCAGAATGTGAATAAACCAACACATTGTCACAATCACACTCTTGACCTTGTTCTCACAATGGGATAGAGATTTGTGATTTAAATGTCAACCACAAAACCCTATATTATCAGATCACTTCCTAATTAATTTTCAGTTTACGCTAGAAGATTTTTCTGCTCCTCAGAACAAAACTAATAACAAAAAGGTCAATATCTGAAAAAACAGTTGATAAGTTTAAAGAATTAATAGGACAATATTCAGTGACAGTCATGTGACCAAAATGACATAGACTTGATCCCAATATAAGTGACCAAGTTGTTGTTAAAACCATGGACTCTTTGAAAACTGCTCTTGATACTGTAGCTCCACTAAAACAGAAAGTTGCTAGGCCAAGACAATCTGCTCCATGGTACACTGAGGAATTGCGTTTGCATAAACAAAAGGTTAGGAAACTGGAACGACATATCGTCGATCGCACACTGAGCAGTCTCTTGAAGCATGGAAAACCTGCTCCTGTCATATAAACAGGCTCTGCGTACGGCTCAAACCAGATACTATTCAAATCTAATAGAAGTAAATAAAAATAATCCGAGATTCCTATTAACACTGTAGCTAAACTTCAAACAGCCATAGTGCAGTCAAGCCCTCAATCCCAGTTACTCTTTGTCCTGAAGATTTTTAACATTTTTTAATGACAAAATAACTTTTATCAGAGATAAAATAAATGAAATCAACCCTGCTACTAGAACCGAGCATGTCGTAGTAAAAGTAGAGTCTCATTTAAACCCGCCCCTAATATTTGACAGTTTTGTTTCTCTCGATACAGCTGAATTAAGCTCAGCATTTATGTCTTCTAAAACGTCAACTTGTATTTTAGACCCAATCCCAAGTAGACTTCTCAAAGACACTCTTCCTCTAATTATAGATCCTATTCTTAGTATAATGAATGTTTCATTAGAAAGTGGCTATGTCCCCCAGTTATTCAAATATGCTGTAATTAAACCTCTTCTGAAAAAGCCAAACCTTGATCCCGATGTCTTAGCTAATTACAGACCAATTTCTAATCTCCCTTTTATTTCAAAAATTCTGGAGAGAGTTGTAGCTAAACAGCTATGTCGCCATTTACAGGAGAATAATTTATTTGAGGTGTTCCAGTCTGGTTTTAGAGCCCACCACAGCACGGAAACAGCACTACTTAAAGTGACAAATGATTTGCTATTAGCTGCTGATAATGGTCTGATCTCAGTTCTGGTTCTGCTAGATCTTAGCGCAGCATTTGATACCATTGACCACGGTATTCTACTGCAAAGATTAGAATTTGACGTAGGCGTGAGAGGAACCGCCCTCAGCTGGTTTAAATCTTATTTGTGCGATAGGTACCAGTTTGTAAATGTAAACCAAAACTCCTCGCGGTGCTCTAAAGTAGCCTATGGTGTGCCACAGGGCTCTGTACTCGGGCCAATCCTTTTATTATTTATATGCTGCCATTAGGTAATTTTTTAAAAGACATTCAATTGATTTCCAGTGTTACGCAGATGATACTCAACTGTACCTATCGATGAAACCAGATCAGACTGATCAAATAGAAAGATGTAGTGCCTGTGTGAGGGACATAAAAACCTGGATGACCCTCAACCACCTACTACTCAACCCCGAGAAAACAGAAGTTATTCTAATAGGTTCAAAACATCAGCGAGACTCCTTGGCTGAGCAGACAATCACCCTGGACAATGTCAGTGTAGTCTCCAGCTCGACTGTTAGAAACTTAGGAGTTCTATTTGACCAGGAGCTCTCATTTAAAGCACATATAAGTCAAGCGTGTAAGACAGCATATTTTCACTTGCGAAAAATAGCCAAAATTAGAAATATATTGCCTAGGAGTGATGCTGAGAAGCTTATCCATGCTTTTGTCACGTCAAAGTTAGACTACTGCAACTCTCTGCTTGCAGCGTGTCCTAAAAGCTCGATAAGAAGCCTTCAGCTAGTTCAAAACGCAGCTGCCAGAGTTCTAACTGGTACAAAAAAACGAGATCACATCACCCCAGTGCTACAGGATCTTCACTGGCTTCCTGTTGAGTTCAGAATCAAATTTAAAATTCTGCTTTTAACCTATAAAGCCTTAAATGGCATGGCCCCTCTTATCTTAGAGATCTATTAGTTCCGTATCATCCCGGCCGTCCACTTCGCTCGCAGGATGCTGGGCTTTTGGTGGTACCCAGAGTTTTTAAAAGTATTGGTGGCAGAGCATTTAGCTATCAAGCTCCCCTGCTGTGGAATCAGCTACCTGCTCATGTTAAAGAAGCTGACACAGTCTCTTCATTTAAGATTAGGCTCAAGACACTTTTGTTTGCAGCTGCCTATGGGTAGGCCACTATTATTTTAATCAGTATTCATTTATTTATTTATTTATTACTATTTTAGCTAATTGTGGAAAGGGTGGGGAGGATTGATATTTTAATTATTTTTACTATTGTTATCTTTGTAATTGTATTTCATTGGTTTTAATTAAAACTGTTATTGATTTTAAATATTGTTGTTTTATATTTATTGTGAAGTCCACTGGGATGGCTGTTGTTGTGATTCTGGGCTATATAAGAATAAATTGAAATGAAATGAAATGAAATAAATAAGAAGGTTTTCAATTTCATTTTATCTTTACCATTTCCAGGAGCTTGACATTTTTTTATCAGATGGTGGACAAAATGGAATTAGTTAGGAAAAAGTGCCCTCTACCTCAGCAGTTCCTTCCTCAAAGCTCCCCTACCATTTGAACCGGAAACTTGCAGAGCCCCCGTTTAAAAATATATATTATATCAACAAAAGAAACAAACATTCAATTGAGAAATATCCATAATTGAGTTTTTTGCTTCCAGTTTCTAGTCATATATTCAGCTTTTTACTATTAAAGTTGCACTAACAACTATTAATATAATTTAACCCTGACCAGACAGAGCTACTCCCTGCAATCTTTTTGTCTCCCCCAATGGGCACCATGCTCTACCTCATGATTCTCTTCAGATGTTAGTTTATTATGTTTTTCAGATTAAAATAATTGTGGACCAAGAAATGCGTTTTATTCTTAGTTAAAAAGTATTTGTAGCAGTAAATATTTAACATAGCATGAATAATAACATAATTATAAAGGAATAAATGATCAAATAATGGAGATAAAAGTTGAATAAGGCTTAGTAACTTCTTATTTAAGGAGCTATGATTAGGATTTAGGCTTGAGAAGAAGGACTATGGGCAAAAACTAAGCCTTAGTAAACTTTTCATTCGTTAATTTGTCATTTGGTTAAGATTAAATAATGGTTTATTCAGACTAATTAAGGTGTAGTTATTATAAAGTATAAAAAGAAATAAAGAAAAAATACATTTAAATATTAACCTAATGTAGGAGTTAAATAATTTGCTGGAAAAATACTCTGAAAAGTCTGATGTCTTAAAAAAAGTAAATGTAAATGTAACTTTTAGAGGAAATGACTGGCATAATGTTTATATAACTCAAATGTGTAAGAAGCTTTAAACTTATATTAATATTTTAGGGGGTTTCCTCGTTTGAAACCTCAACAAGAGGCAGGTTTATGGAAGTTTGGGGACTTTTCTGTTGAAGCATTTCTTCAAACGTCACAAATGAAACAATGACAACAGCTTCAGATCTGCTTCTAGATAAAAAACTATGAGGAAGTAAAGTTATTGAGGTTAGAGAATATAAGACATTTAACCAGTACTTAACCGGTTTATTGACAAGCTACATAAAAGAAAGTTTATTCAAGTCCAAGTCAAAAGAGAGACAAGTCCAAGTCAAAGAGAGACAAGTCAAGTCAAAGAGAGACAAGTCTAAGTCAAAGAGAGACAAGTTCAAGTCAAAGAGAGACAAGTTCAAGTCAAGTCCCGAGTCAAAGAGAGACAAGTCTAAGTCAAAGAGAGACAAGTCCCAAGTCAAAGAGAGACAAGTCCCAAGTCAAAGAGAGACAAGTCCAAGTAGAGTCTAAGTCAAAGAGAGACAAGTCTAAGTCAAAGAGAACAAGTCCCAAGTCAAAGAGAGACAAGTCCAAGTCAAGTCTGAGTCAAAGAGAGACAAGGCTAAGTCAAACAGAGACAAGTCTAAGTCAAAGAGAGACAAGTTAAAGTCAAGTCCAAGTCAAAGAGAGACAAGTCCAAGTCAAGTCTAAGTCAAAGAGAGAAGAGTCTAAGTCAAAGAGAGACAAGTCCAAGTCAAAGAGAGACAAGTCCAAGTCAAGTCCCAAGTCAAAGAGAGACAAGTCCCAAGTCAAGTCCCGAGTCAAGAGAGACAAGTCCAAGTCAAAGAGAGACAAGTTCAAGTCAAGTCTTGAGTCAAAGAGAGACAAGTCCAAGTCAAAGAGAGACAAGTCTAAGTCAAGTCCCAAGTCAAAGAGAGACAAGTCCCAAGTCAAAGAGAGACAAGTCTAAGTCAAGTCCCAAGTCAAAGAGAGACAAGTCCCAAGTCAAAGAGAGACAAGTCCAAGTCAAGTCCCAAGTCAATGCCCCACAATTCCTCTCCTTTAGTTTCAAGTCTTTATCTCAAATCGCACAGAATTTATTTTCTGAGAAGCATCAAGTCGTCTCAAGTCACAGAGCTCCAAGTCCAAATTTAGCCCTGAGTCATGAAACTTCAAGTCCAAGTCAAGTCTAAAAGTCAATTTGATCAAGTCTCAAGTCATCATAATCGTGATTCAAGCCTCTAAAAGAACTGTAACTAAATACACTTATTCAAAATGTATGCTTGGTGCAAGTATTTACTTCCTAACACAGCCACTTTTGAAGTTTATATATGTACAAATATGTTTTAAAATAGATTCTTGTTTATTGTTAGTTTTTAGGCTTATTCTTTTTGTCAACTCTCCAGGACGAGGTTAAAATATTGAGAACTTCTTCAAACAATCCAGTTAGGTACTGTATTTGTTCAAATGGGGAAAAAAGCTATACATTAATTTATTGTCATTGTTGGATGTTTGAGATCATAACAACCAAATTCTTTCTGTTATTGTTTTGTTTACGTAACCACATCCAAAGAGCGACGCCTCCCTCCAGCGCCGACACAGAAGAGGCTGTTTTCCTGCTCATTCAGATGTAATGACAGAATTAGCTGCTCCCAATTAGCCGCAATAATGACATGACTGTAACCATGGAAGTATAACTAACTGTAACAGGGCCACTGCAGGGCAAACGGGGTTCTTCTTAAAGGGGAACACTTCATTTAATTATTTGAAGGAATGCTATAGGCTACATAATCTATCTGCCAGTTAAAATGCTTATGACAGCTTTTTGATTGTTGTTACCCAGTTTTGGAAAGGTTTATAATAGTTTTTGTCAAGTAAATAGGCAACATGGTGACAAAGTAGTTCTCTGGCCTAAGGTCTTAAGCTTCCAGGAAATCCCAGGTCTGTTTGTGTAAAGTTTGCATGTTCTTTCTGTGTTTGCATAGGTTTCTTCCAGGTTGTCTGGCTTCTCCTGTCACTAAAAAGTCAATTAGTGTCCCCAATCCTCTGTCCTCCTCAAGAACTCTCCTGACAAATATATTCTGAATTTCAGTGAGACTTTCCTGGCGAAACAAAGATCAATTAAAGTTGAGGTAACAAAATGTTATAGTTGTATATTAATTAACTTTGTGTTTTCTGCTAAAAAGTCTGTGATAAATGCAGCACTGTGTGAAAAAATGACACCACAGAGTATTGTCTGAATTGAAAAATAAAGATTTTTAGTTCTAATCAGGACCCAAATGCAGCTCTCTGATTGGCTGAGCTTGGGTGGTCCTCTCCATTTTCACTTTGTTGTTTGTAAAAAGATGTTTCTAAGCCATAATTGCCGACAAAAATGAACACATGCCGATATCAACCATGTGTCAAAGGATTTATCAGAGGAAGTTGTCAGATTTAATATCTAATAATACAGATAATACAGATGTGCTGCTGATTGTGTTTGAATTGAGGTTTTGTTGTGAATGGGTCTAGTCACAAGTAGAGACAAATCACCAAATTTTAAATGTGTGTATTTTGGATATTTCATAGTAGCATACCGTATTTTCTGGATTGTAAACCGCTACTTTTTCTTGAGCTTTGAACTATGCGGCTTATAAGGCAATGCAGCAAAATGATAGATTCTCATAGACTTACTATTAACAAGTGCGGTCTATGTACTTTATCATTTTTCTTACATAAATCTAGTGGGTGTGGCTTATATTCAGGTGCGCTCAATAGGGCAGAAATGACAGTAAATTACAATGTAATGTATCTTGCCCATGTACCATCTGGTCTTATGTCATCATCATGCACTATACTATAACGTGAACAAAAACTACAGACCCTCTTTACTTTTGTCTACAGCAGAGATTTTCAACCTTTTTTGAGTCGTGCTTTTTGTGATTTAAAGTTTTCTGTGAAACAGCTGTGTTCTTAAATAACACTTATTTTAGGGGGAAAGAGTTTGGGTTAAAAATAATAGGTCTTAGTAAATGTGAGGTCATAGAATGTATTCAACTGTATAAAAATGCCCCACAAGTTAATTTACGAAAAGGAAATTTAAGACAGTGAAGGACATTTTACTGCAAAACATTAAAAAAAAATCTTGTGCAAATAGTCTAGACAGTGCAAAAGTGTTTTTACCTGAGACATAGCGCTTGATAAATGGTCTGTAATGCTTTTAAAAAGAAAAAGTCTTGAACATAGGTGCAGGAATGCTAAAACGGGTAATGTTCATATTTTTATGGCACTAAATGATTGTTTTGCTTGCACTTTTGGATCAGACATTTGCCCTGGACCCTTAAAATGATAAATTGTTTAATTATGTCCATAAGTCAATTTCTAAACTCAAATTTTACAATGGGTTTCAAGGCACACCTGGTTGAAAATCATTGGTCAGTTAATTGCATGCAATTTGGACTTTGGACTCACTCACGTTTACACACAACTTCTGAGCTGTTACAATTAGCCTAGGTGAAATGTAACACTAAAAGTCCAGCTCAACCTTTGTCTGAGCAGCTTCTGAGCCCTGAATCTGCAGCTGTGAACTTGTAAATAACTGTAACATCATCCTCTGTAAACCGGTTATTACGCACCTTCAGGGCGCACTTCTCCCCGCTCTTCTTACAATAACACGCCAGCACTTTCCCGTTGATCCCGTGACCCAAAACCTTCGACGTGATCTTGTAGTCCTCCTCCACCGGGCTCTTCTTAAACTCCATACCGAAACAAAGCGCTCGGGACCGGCGTGTGCACAGCTGTGGCTCCGGTAAATGGATTTTACGCGCCGCTCCTCCTGCTGCTGCTGCGTAAAAGTCCCGTTTCCGTGTTGGATTAGTTCAGTTTGTCTCCAAAACACATTTTATCCTAACATAGTCTCCATTTCGAACAAAAAGGTTGAAGCATCACAGTCAAATCTGCCTAAAACATGGACTCGTCTCTCCAGTGTCGGTAGAAGACAACATACATCAGAGTAAATGTAATTGTGTCTCCGCCGCAGCCGCTGTGCGTCAGAGGCTCACATTCATTCACTGTTTCCTTAAAGTAACAACCGTCTAAACCGCAATGACATGAACACGAAACTGACATGCAACAATGTGTAGCATAAAAAAACAGCACATGTTCAGGAAATTAGTCTGTAGAACGCCTACCTGTCATTTAATTTTATAGTCGTAATGTATAGACTTTTTGTTGAACTAAAATATTATAAAATAGTGTATCTTAAAGTTGGGGTATGTCACTTTTTAGTTGTAGATTTTTGTGTTTTCTAGTGTATAATAAATGCAGCACTTTGTGAGAAAATCAGACAACGATACTCGCTGAATTGATTGATTAATAAAGAGTTTTAGTTCTAATCAGAAAGCAAATGCAGCTCTCTGATTGGCTGTGCTTGGGTGGACCTCTCCAGTTTCATGTTTTGTTTGTAAAAAGAGGTTTTTAAGACATAAATGCAATCAAAATGAAAACATGTCAATATTAATCATGTGTCGAAGGATTTGTGAGAGGAAGCTGTGAGATTTAAAACATAAATTGTGCTTACAGTGTGTTAAAATTTACTCTTTAGTGTCCTAGAGCAGTGGTTCCCAAAGTGTGGTCCGGAACCCTTTGGGGTGTCGTAGAGTAAAATAGGAGGGTTGCAAGATGATTTCAAGATGTAATTTTACAAATATTACTCCGTTTTTAAAATAAGATTATCTCTATTGATAACAGTATGTATTAAATTGCAATGCCAATCAAACCCAGTTCAGACTGGTTTTACATCTTGGACTTGGAATCATTACAAACATCTATTTATTTTGCTGCATGAGGGTCATGGGTGGGTGGCTGGAGTATTTTAGAGGTCCCAGGCTGAAAAGTTTGGAAACCTCTGTCTTAGAGGGCCTACTCTTTCTTGTTTCCATAGAATTCTGTCTCACCCACTTTTCTTGACAGTTCACTTCCTGTTTAGCTGCACAAACTTAGTCACTTTTTTAAACTGTTATTATATTCATTACCTCGCAAAACAGACAAGTTAACATGTTAGCTAGCTTAACAGAGCAAAGCAGAAAGTGCACTGCCAAGAAAAGTGGGTGAGGAAGAATAAGGTGAATAACACTTTACAGTGTGAATGCTTACTAATGAAGAATATCTCATATTATATTTTCTATTTCAAAGAGATTATGCCTTTGAGTTTTCACTTGCAGAAAGTTACATAGTGGCAATTTAGGTTTAGGAAAAGACTGTTGCATTGTTTTTAGTTTTATAGTCAGATTAGAATACAATTTCAGCCAGATTTGAGCCTGAATCAAATTTGCCAATGGAGTGAGTAAAAATGTCTTTCTCTAATGGCAAATAATTTAACTTAAACAAAGAGAAAATGTGTTGAAACAAGAAAAATAATATAGGTCCATCAAGTAAGACCATTTTAACCAGGAAAAATACCCAAAATAAAGATTAAAATGCAGATTTCAAGACATATTAATTAATCTGGAAATAAATTTTGTGTAAAAGTCAATCATCTTTTAGTTTTAATGTTTAATGGCAAAGTATAATGTAATCAGTTGGAAAATCTGACTCATCTTGTCCTCATGAGAGAATAAGACTTACATTCAAGATTAGACTTGAGTAATACCACCAACCATAGATATAAATATATTATATTGTCATACATAAATTAGACATGTTTTTTGCTATTTTTGGTTAAATGCCTTTTCAGTCTGCGGTAACTAACCAGTTATTTACTTCATTAAATGTTCTAAAAACACAGTCTCAAAAATCATTTACAGATATGACAAATGTAAATTTTAAATATTTTGGTAATTTATTTGTCACAATAAAATAATAATTCTGTCAGTGTGTTTAAATAAGTTGAGTGTTATTTCTTCAGGGCTTTGTTGAGCATCTCCTCGTCGTTCACAGAGAAAGGCAGCGTGACCCTGAGCAGACTGTTCTCCTGCATGGTGCGTTCAATGGTCTCGTAAGCGTTGGAGTTTCCGGGACCAACAGCGCCGTGCCACCTACAAAAAAGTGTCAGAAAATGTAAGATTTCAGAGACGGAAATTAGCAAAGATTAGATGTTTGTAGCAGAGTGGTCATTGTCTAGTAAGTGTCAAGTTCTTAGGTTCAAGTCCAAGTCGATTCCCAAGTCACAGAGACACAAGTTTAAGTCAGGTCCTCTGCTTTTACTTTCAAGTCTTGATAAACTTAATGAACACAGCATGTCTTTTTGCAGTTATATACATTTTAAATGATTCTGGTCAAAAATATAAGGAGGTACATGTTTTTTAAGAAGCAAATCGTCTCAAGCTTTAAATCCAATTCATGTACAAAGTGTCCATTTTATTAACCCTCTGACACCCAGATATTTTAGGTCACACCTGTACCATTGTGTCACAAACGGTTCCCGACACACAAATGGGCTATAAATAATACTTATTTTAAATTTTTTTCTACTTTCAATGGCTCAGTTTTTTTGTTAGCTTGTCTTCTGTCCAAACATATAAAAATTCTCAAGTTTATTTAAATTTTTTAGTTATAGGCCAATTTAGGTCCAAAAGTCTAATTTAAGTCCAAATTTAGTTTTTAGGTCAAAAGATGAATGTTGTTTTTTATTAGACATTTTTTCACTATTTTTTTCAACATGTTAATTTTCACATTTTACTCATCTGTGTGTCCTCAAACACTTCAGGCCTCTCCCCTGACTCGTCACCAACACATCCAGACCATTTAAGCCCTGATCATAAATTTCAATATTACATAGGAGCCATGTATAGAACAGGAGTGCTTTACAAAAATGTCCATATAAAATACCCTAGGGCCCCTGGGGGTCCAGGGGTCTCAACTCACAAAAAATGTCAAATTATTCAATTTTCAACCCAGAAGCTTAGGTTGAGATGGTATTTCATGATCTCACATTATTTAATGTCTGTATTACATCAGGCTGAAAAGTGAGTTTATAATGGAAGTCAATGGGGCACAAACGGTTCTTTTAGGGCTACGTGTAGGCAAAAAATGTAGCCAAGAAGTGGGCGGGGCTAGGTGAGGTCTGAATGTGGCATTTTTTAATTTGATCAAAATAACATTACCTGGAAAGTTTTTTCACAATGAAAAAAAAAATCTCAAATAGTGGTGATGAGCAAATAAGCATCATTGTATACTCAAAAAGTGTACTAACACAGGGTTTGGTGCCTCACGGAAGTGTTTCGTCTGCTCCTCTGCGTCCTCTTGTGGTAAACAATGCTATGGCAAATAGCTTTAAGGAACACGTTTGCATTACATATATTTTTGATATTTCTAAGGTAACATTAGCACAAATATACGACATATAACATTGACGTTTGAGCTAGTCTAGAATCCCCAACCCTTCATACTCCAAGCAGACACTCTTAAAATATATTCATCCTTGCATACACGTCAGGAGTTTTAAAAAATAAGTTTAGAGGGTCTAAACTTGTTTTTTCACTGGGAGTCTTTAATCAATGGTAAAACCAGGTCCAACATAAACCAGTCCAGGTCTCTGTTTTGTTTCGTATTGTAATTTTGATGCATCTTTTCCTGCCTGTAAAGCACTTTGAATTGCTTTGCGTATGAATTGTGCTATACAAATAATTGCCTTGCTTTGCCTCTGAAGTGTCCCAGATCCAGGCTCTGCAGCGGATCATGAGGCCACCTTTTTGCTTCAACACAGTTCATCCAAAATTAACCATTTTCTAAACCACTTCAGCCAAACAGCGCTTCATTACGCTCTGATGACGTCACTCCCTGAAAACAACACAAGCTCCGATACGCGCTTCACTCCCCTCCCACCAGGAAGAGTTCCGCGTGTGCCGAAGCGTTGTTCATTTCGCCCGTCAATACAAATTAATGATTTAAGTCTGTCTTGAATCCATGACTACTTGCAAGTCATCCCAAAAGGACAAAGTCACAATTTTGCAAGTTTCAAAGTCTTTGGTCTCAAGTCCGAAATCTCAAGTCAAAGAGAGGCCTGTCAAAGTCAAGTCCCAAGTTTCAAGTCTTTTCTAGTTTTTATATTGAATTAGTGAATACATCTCATATTTCTGCAATTTCGTAGATTTTATCTTGTTTAAACTATATTTCTGGTCACAAAAAGAAGTGAGGAAACATGTCTTGATTGTCATGTAAAAGTCATTATTTATTTTTCGAGGAGATGCATCAAGTCATCTCAAGTCACTGATTTTCAATTCCAAGTCTCAAGTCATCTAAATAGTGACTGAAATTTAACTCGATTCCAGGTCCACTCGGTGATAATAATTTAAAAATCTTACCCCATTTGAAACGTCCCAGCCCAGCATCATCCTGGCTCTTTGTGCTGCCTCTTCTGAACCGTCCAGCAACAAACCAAACCCTCCATTTATGACTTCACCCCTGGAAAATAAGACAGTTGTTTTCAGTTCTCTCTTGATGGGGAAAGAAGAACATGTTTTTTTAAGTTCCTTTTGTTTGTTTGTTTGTTTTTTAACAAAGAGGGATGCCAAACCTAAACACGTATAAACACATTGTTGTAAAGGGCTGCCCACAAATTCCAATTTGATTAGTTAAGCAATTATTCTTTCGATTAGTCAATTAGTTGCTTAGAACTCAAAAATCACACAACTAACAAATGTCTACACATTTTGACCCACCAAATCTCAAATAATGCTGATTGGATTCCCACATTTTCCAATTGGATAATTACATCAAAACCACAAAATTTACATGTAATCTTTGTCATTCCTTATCAGTTTGAGTCACAAAACATATTTTTTCAGCTCATTGCATGTTTTGGAACCGATTCATAGACCAGATAATGATTTTCCAATTATACATTTGTTGACATTATTTCAATAAGTGATTAGTTGCAACTTTATTGTAATACACAACAAAATTTAACCTAACTACTCTTTAAAATCTGTTTATAACAATAAAAACAAAACCTAGTTTTATTGCATCTTTCTCTATTTTCTACAGCGTTTTGTATTATAAGTTATAATCAAAGCTGTCTTACCAGCCAACACCACCACCGTTGTGAAGTGCTACCCATGTTGCGCCCCTGAAGGCATCACCAACAAAGTTTTGGACGGCCATGTCTGTAACATGATGTCACATTTGTAACAATATGCAAAAAAAAAAAAAGCATTATCATTTATTTGGATGGAAATGCACATACAGTATATATATTTTTAACTTTATAGTTATTTCACTCAGTACTTTGATCTGATGTGCTCCAAAAATTGCTCAACAACTTTATAATGCACAGTACATTGTATAAATGAATGAAATGATGTACTAACCGGCACAGAAGGCAGACCCATCGTACACATTTGACGTCTCTCTGAAAGGACTGTCTGTACCGCTCACGTCATGATGGTCTCGACTGAGGACAACTGGAGCCTAAACAAATACAAGAAAATATAAACATTAAACCTGTGACGTTAGATCAGACAACACACTGGTTTGCAGTTAGAGATAACTTCCTCAACTATGACAATGATTCATTTCAGAACCAACACCAGTTAGGAACTCAATAAATGATTCATACTTAATTGTGTTGCCATACTATTTACATACTATTACTATTACAAAACTTGATTCTTATGCAGATTATGTAACCACAGTCATTGGAAAATGCAAAGTTTTGGACAAAGATTTAGACAATACAGTGACCTTTCAGCACAAAATAACTGCACTTTGTTAAACCATGCAAATTGTCAGGAAAAGTCACAATGCTGTAACAATTTTTTTTCAAACCAATATTTACTATAGAATCAAGTTGTGTATTGCTTAGTATGGATATCAGATATTTTAGGTTTTTGACATCCCTAATATTTTTTATATAGCATTTATATAAACATTTCTTTTTAAACAATATTGATTTACCTAATAAAAACAAAAAAACTAAAACTAAAGTGGTCCTAGCATTGACCCTTGTGGAACACCGTCTGTGATACATTATAGATCTGCTGGATTTTACCGTTACTCTTCCATCAGCAATAGCCTTGTTAATCGCCAAAGCAATCTGGATCCTTCCCTTCTGGTCTGAGTACAAGATTCTGGCCTGGGAACCCACGACCTGAACACACAAAAAGGTAAAATATACTTTATTAACAATGAGTGGTTTGAATCCATGAATAGAAATAGAAAACAAAGTCACAGCTTTATCAAATGTTCATTACTGTTGCTTTGAACCTTCAATACATTTTGTTTTTCCATACAAAAATTTAAAATGGTGTTTTTCCATAGTTTTTCACCAGTACAAATATATCCTGGCTTTTAGATAAAAATCCTCTCACCATCTTGTGTTTTCCGGCCTCTCTGATCCAGCGGATGTTGTCATTGTATTGTTGTCTGATGCGATCGCTCACATTGGCCCCAATTTCTTCCAGAACAGACGCAGCGATGTTGTCGGTCACAGCCAGTCCTGGGGCTTTCCTGAGGTGCAAACCCATCGAAACGGACCAAAGCCTAAAGAGAAAATATCCCTATGGCAAAGGAATGAATAAGTGAGAACCACGTATAGAACAGGGTTCTTAACCTTTTTGACCGCGGGGCCCTAATAGTCATGTAGAAAGTGACCTGGGGCCCAAGCTCATATCAAATGTATTGTATTTTACTGATTTTGTGGCCCTCAAGGAGGTGCTCGCGGCCCAACTTTGGGCCCTGGCCCTATGGTTAAGAATCACTGGTATAGAAGATACAGCAGCATGTTTTAGAGAGGTTTACTCACCCCATGATGTGCTGGACATACGACGGGTAACGAAACTCAGTTGCACCTCCACCTTGTTTCTCAACATTAGCTCCTGCAAAGAAAAACTAACATTATATGTGTTTTATTATGACCTGTATGTGCCTAATGTCACATTAAACAGCAAACTCATTAATTACATTATTTTTATAACAAGTTCTTGAATTTTGTATCATCTTTCAATATACTCAAATACCAGTATTGCTTTGCATGTTTATGTTGATAAATAAAAGAGCACACAAATATGTCAAAAAGGTCATTCAGAAGGCTACTTTTAAAGCTTTTATATTGCATTATTTATTAATTCAGTGCTCACGCAAACTGTATCTATTTTACCATAGACAAGGTCTGGAAAGTGTCTTGAACATGGAAGCATACTCATACTGAGGACAAATGTTTAAGATACTATTTGTGAAATAAAATTACCTCAACATTCGTCTATCATTTATAAAGCAGTGTTTTTCAACCATTGTGCTGGGGAACACTAGTATGCCATGAAAAATGTGTCAGTTTGCAAGATTCAATCTTTAAAATAAGATTAATCAGAATTAATTAAATGACTTACAATTTGGGAGTGTTTCAAACAACTTTTCACACTAAGAAAGAAAGCAAAACCAGTCACCATGTATGCATTTAAAGAATAATTTAAAGATCTTCTATGTAAAAAAAAAAAGTGTTCCAAAATAGCTTGATTTGGCCACATTTAAATAGGTGGTGTGCTGCAAAAAAAAAAAAAAACAAATTAGGCAAAAAAGTGTGCCGTGACTCAAAAAACGTTGGGGAAAACTGATATAGAGGGATTATTTGTTTACTGTAATAACACGATAGATGGACTCGGAATGCAACTAACTACAAAAATGTATCACTGTGCGAAAACAAAAGTTATGCGGCTGATTCTACATTTGTAAATGAAATTCAACCCTACGACTCATAAAAGTTACATTCAGGTGAGTGACCGGTTCAGAGTTGATCCAAAACAGCTAGCATGCGCCCTGTTTTGTTGTTTTAATCAAAGAAGTTTCCCCAGCCAACTAGATGGACAGCGTCTCTTTCTGCAGGGGGCATGCGCAGTAGAGCGGAAAGTGATGTCGACTGATAATCTCTTTTACATATACAATATTACCTGCTCTTTGTGCCTCCAGGAGAAAAGCGTTCCCATAATCCCAAAAGAACATCCCTGCGTCGGACAAACTGTTGATGGCTTTGATCTGTCTCCGCAAGCTGAGAACAATAAACATTACAAACTTAACTGTTTGTAAAAGGCTGTTTGAGAGTTATTGTTGAAGCCACAACTTAATGTGACTAATAATAACCAGGTAGAGAGAGCTAGGATCTAGCTGGACAGATTTAAACTCCTATTTCTGATGTCGTGGTCTGAAAATCAAGTACCCCAACTTTAAGGACAAGTGAAGCTACAGAATGAACAAATCACAAAAAACATTTGTCTTGTCGCCAAAAAGAAATGTAAGTATTATTATTATTATTATTATTTATTTTTTCAGATTTTTGATAACTATTAAAGAATAAATTGAATTGTTCAGATTATTAGTCACTTATTAAACATACTGTGTGTTTTTGTTTGCTCAAAGCCAAGACTTGAACTCAAAAACTTATGGCGGAATTAATGTGCAAAGAATAACTTCTCGGTTTAAACAAAAAGTACAAAAACTTTCTACTTGACTACTAAAAAATGTAGTCAAGTAGAAAGTAAGGTAACTTCTCTAAATATTGTGAAGTAAAAGTAAAAAGCACACACACTAAAAAAAATGAATTAGTTAAAAACAGTCCAGATACCTTTAAGTACAGGTTATATTTCTTTGTATCACTTAAAGCAACAATATAAAATCACTTTGCGGTATAATCACATACCTCTCCTGACCAGAGCCCTGAACTTGGCCGGGTCTGTGGACATGAGCTGACTGGCCTGTGTGAGGCTCAGCTGGACCGGGTAATACCCTCCGTTAAAAGGGTTGTGCAGTGAAGTCTGGTCTGAACCCAGATCCACCAGCAGCTCACCAGTTCTCTCATACTCCAGCAGGAGGCGCTCCCTGACACACACATACGGCATACATTACATTTAGACAAAGTTTACTCACTGATAAAAAGATAAATATGGTTTAAGTTTGAATGATTGACTCACCACAAGTCTACAATGTTGCCGTGGTAACCTAAACTGAGAGGAGACTTGGAATTTCTGGATTCTCTGAAAAGGAAGTCTCATTTCATTACAAAATTCAAGACTATTCAAGACACGTTTGAATAACCTTTATGGGGATCTATTAAGTAAAACACACTTTTCTGAGTTTTAGCAGTGTTTTCTCAATATAGTTTACAAAAAGTTATATTTACATTGATTAAATATGAAACGGAAAAAAGATCTTCAGGGCTTTTACATACTATGGATATCAGCTATATCAACAAAATAGTTTTCCCTATAGTCAGTCATCTTTGGTTCTTTAAATATTCTGTGTCTAGACGTACCTGATGCGCTGAATGCAGTGATCTAAGCTGCTGTGACCTCATCAACCAGCCCTGCTCATGTCGCTTCTTCAGAGGAGCCTCGTCCACCTACACACAAAACATTCATATACACAATATTTAAATTATCCAAACGCAAGAATATTTGTACATTTATCCAAAAAAGTAACATACTGCTGTTAGTGTGAATGTTTTCTGGTTGGGTCTGACATGATACTGGACTCACAATGAGATCTCACATGTCAATAACTATTACAATTTTTTGTTCCAAAACAACATTCAGATTGTGAAGATTACATTTAAACCTGATGATCATTATTATTTTACGATAAGATTAAAGAAGATTCAGTGATCTGGGTGCAACATGAAATATATAAGCAGAAAACAGTGCAAATGTAATGACTCATTTATTCTTACTTTGTGCATTAAAATTTGTTGCACAGAGGTGATATAAACATCACTTTGTTAAAATAAAGAGGTCCAAGCACTGATCCTTGTGGTACCCCATAACTAATGGCACGATATGCTATTATAACCTAAGAACCTTTATTTGTCTCACAGTGGAGAAATTCCAGTGTTGTAGCACACAGTTCAAGACCAACAAAGAAACTAGGGCTTGGAATCCCAGGTTTCACCACAAATCGATGTGATACACAATACACGACTCACATTAGATAAGATCAGGTTTGTTATTGTGCACTAATTATTCCCAGATGTATCCTTATCGAAGGATTTTTTTTTTCTGAGCCACAAACTTGATAACAAGTACACCATTTTTTTATCAAAAGAAATGTCAAATGTCTCAAACTTTCCTTTCTCTAAAAAAGCAACAAATTCTGTAAAATGCACAAAATATATATATTTTTGTAATATACACTGTTAAGTACGTACAGCAACCCAGTGTGTTGACAATGTGTTACTAAACTTAGCGTCACAATGGCAGTATTTTTGTATTGATTTCAAGGTGCAAAACAATGCAAAACTGCTTTTAATTAGTAGTTTGTTGAAATTCACTACAAGGTACTGTAAATAATAATGTAAATAATTATTTAAATACAGGGCAATATTTGTAAAATTACATCTTATACAAAGAGAATGCTTCGCACAGCATGTAACTGGAGCAGGTGCGGTGGAGTCGGCGTGCGTAATGCTCGTCCAAAAATGCTACAAAGAAGAGTCCCGCACTCTGGCTACTTGTAAAAAGAGTGATTTTTATTTACAGGAGCTGAAGCAACGTTTTCGGCTACTAAGCCTTCATCATCAATAAAATTTCATCTTGAAATCATCAGGCAACCACCATATTTTGCTTGGGAAATACTGCACTATCCAACTGCATTTATCTAACCGTTCCACAAAACTGCCAAACAGTAATTTTGTCTAGTGTCATGTAAAATAAACATTACAGGCCTATTTGAATTTAATTTCCCTCTGGATTTATAAAGTATCTATCTCTTTGTTTTCTGAATTCAACTATAGTTTCTTGTTACTGTAAGATGTTAGTCAAAGTGAGATGGTGCACTGACCTCTGCGATGACGCCCACACAGCGGCGATCACAGCAGCTTTGGCCTGAGCTCCACTCATGCCCCCGAGGCCTGAGGTCACCAGCACTCTGCCCCTGAGGTCATCGGAGCCCAGGTACCTCCGGCCCGCGTTCAACACCGTCAGCTGCATAGAAGAAACACAGTTAATGTTTGTATTTACTCATAATTCTACTATCAGAGCGTACCATTGTGCCATGAACGATTCCCTGAGGCCCGATGTAGCAGTAACTTCCTGCTGTCATCTGACCGTACCTGAACAAGAAACATGCAGCGGATATTTAAAGTTCTTATGACAGGTTAAAACATATTAACTATGATTATATAAGATAAGATTTAGCTAAACATGTGGTTGTTTTTATAAGTTTAGCTATTTTGATGACATTTATAATTGTCAACAAGTATGACATACAGTATGTCGAGGTAATTCCTGAACTGTTAACTTGCAACCGCATTGTAAAAATAAATGAAACAAATTACTATTTGACAAATGATAATATCTCGTTACAGTGTAATGGTTACCATTTTTGTTTGTTAAATTGAGTGAAAGTGTGTGAAAAATGGCTCATTTTGACTTTCCTTTGCAAAACAAACCTTTATCTCGTACTGTTTTTAACTATGTCTCTAACATTTGCAATTGGGTCATTCTCTGAAAGTGGTACCATTTTGACCATTGGTTATTTGACAGGTTTTCATTAAGTAAATAATAATAATTTAGTTTTAATTTTTTAAGATTTTAAAAATTGCAGCCCAAGATAAGATGAAACTTTTTTTTACAACCGTTTTTTCAAAAAAAAAAAAAAAAAAAAAAAAAAAAAGCTTAAATCATGACCAATCCATCTTTTTTTATCCAGCAATAAACATGATGTAATTTCCTCATGTAAACTCGATAAAATACTGCATTGAAACACAATAAAATGAAGAATATTGTTGGAAAATATGTTTGCATTTGGTTTTTCTACTTTTTGTATTGAGTTTTGCGAAAATGACGTCCGAATTCCTGGGTATCCGCATGTAACTGTTGGCGTCCGTAAAAGTTACATACGGACCTGATCAGTTTTATCAGCAAGTGAAGACTTTTCAACGCTCATGACCTTGCAGCGGATAAACGCCACTAATGTGTGTATTCAGAGACAATATCTCAAAAATCAACATTTTATTTAGTATATAGCAACTCTCTCAGCTAAAACATGTGGTCCAAGTGGTGTCCATGCTACATGCGGAAATATGCTCCATTGAGAGCAATTGAAATTGAAATTGAAATGGCTACATTGGAAGAAATAGTTCTTCATCTTTCTTGACCATTATAGATCCTGTCAGTACACTTCTCAAAGATGGAAATTAACCTAAAAATAAAACAATTGCTGCAGTTTGAATTTTCAGCCTGGATGTCACACTTTATAGTCCACTTTCAGAGAATGACCCAATTGTATATTTTATATGAAACAGTGTGTCTTGGGTTGTGTTGCTGGAGCTTCTTGGCCAGGACTCCCTTGAAAAAGAGAACTCGGAATCTCAATAGGACTTTCCTGGTTAAGTCAAAGTTCAATGAAATCAAAATAAATAAATAAAACTCAGGAAACTGTGTCAGTTGTGTGCAAATTGTCTCTGTATAAAACATAACACATGCGGAGGGATTCTGTTTTAGAATTCAAATTTTTCCAGTAATTTATTTGTAACATTTATTTGTCAATTTTGTAAATAAAAATGCAATTTAACTTCTCTAAAACTATGATAAATATTATTAACCACATGAACTTTCACACCAAACTAAGTCAAAATTAGAAACATGCATTAATCTGTCATATGGGCTTAAAATATGATTATTATTATGTAAAGTTTGATGAGTGCGGAGCTACTTTAGGTGGCGGTATTAGAAGCAGACTGGACTACTTAAAAAACTATATTCTGAGAGAGCAAACTGTCAAAAAAGAAAAAGGATCGGTTTCTGAAAATGTAGAAGATTTGTTTGTTCATAAAATTTAACTCAACCATTTATTTTGCCTCATAATCTTTATCATAATTCTCCAAACCTACATTGAAACGCCAAGAGCAAACATCTTTTCATATTGGTCCCTGGAAGAGTAATTTGGAATGACCTGGAACAAAAAAAAAAAAAAAAAGGATCGTGAAACAGTCAGTAACATTTTCACCAAACTAAACACTCTCTCTAGTTTGTGTTACCATGCCGTTGGTGATGATGGCCCGTGGGGAGGACTTCAGGCTGGGGAACAGGCCCATTGGATGTCCGCTGTACATGACCAGGGTCTGCTCCTCCGTCATCTCACTCAGATACCGCATCACCAGACGAAACTGCAAACACAAACACAGAAAAAGTTAGAGTTTAGAGTTATCTCATAAGGCTACGACAATTATTAGCAAAAGACTTTTATTACAACAAAGACAGTGACATTCAGAGGTCTTGCAAGACATGACTTGGACTTCAGTCATACTTGAGTCACTGGATTTGAACGTCTGTAACTCAAGACTTGACTCGGACTTGTCTCTCTTTGACTTTGGACTTGACTTGGACTTGTCTTTCTTTGACTTTGGACTTGACTTGGACTTGTCTCTCTTTGACTTGGAACTTGACTTCTGTAAGTCCAGTTATTATTTTTGGAATTATGTTTGTACATGTGACCGAAATAAACACTACTACTACTTGGACTTGTCTCTCTTTGACTTGGACTTGTCTCTCTTTGACTTTGGACTTGTCTCTCTATGACTTGAGACTTGACTTGGACTTGTCTCTTTTTGACTTGGGACTTGACTTGGACTTGTCTCTCTATGACTTGGTGCTTGACTTGGACTTGTCTCTCTCTGACTTGAGACTTGACTTGGACTTGTCTCTCTTTGACTTGGGACTTGACTTGGACTTGTCTCTCTTTGACTTGGTGCTTGACTTGGACTTGTCTTTCGTTGACTTGGGACTCGACTCGGACTTGTCTCTCTTTGACTTTGGACTTGTCTCTCTTTGACTTGAGACTTGACTTGGACTTGTCTCTCTTTGACTTGAGACTTGACTTGGACTTGTCTCACTTTGACTTGGGTCTTGACTTGGACTTGTCTCTCTCTGACTTGAGACTTGACTTGGACTTGTCTCTCTTTGACTTGAGACTTGACTTGGACTTGTCTCACTTTGACTTGGGTCTTGACTTGGACTTGTCTCTCCTTGACTTGGGACTTGACTTGGACTTATATCCCTTTGACTTGGGACTTGATTCGGACTTGTCTCTCTTTGAATTGGGACTTGACTCTTTTTGACTTGGGACTTGTCTCGGACTTGTCTCTCTTTGACTTGGGACTTGCAAAATTTGTGTTGGTGGAATCATAATTTTTTCCTGAATGAAAAGGTTTCTATGGTAACAGTCCCATGTCTCTGAATAGACAGAAACCTCAAGGCCACTTTACAATTTCATTCATTTCTCCTTCACCTTCAGAGTTTGGCGACATGGCAACCAATCAGTCGCTCACATAACACATAAATAGAATAAGCAGGCTGGTTCAAGTGTCTTCTTACCCAAGGGCACAGTGACAAAATGCACAGGTCTAACTATAATCGAAGGCTATTCAACGTACATTCACACA
The DNA here is from genome assembly GCA_038363315.1 of Mugilogobius chulae. NCBI lineage: Eukaryota > Metazoa > Chordata > Actinopteri > Gobiiformes > Gobiidae > Mugilogobius > Mugilogobius chulae. The sequence continues at coordinate 21,905,197 of CM076409.1, forward strand.
CTTACACTTACATTACAGTACATTCTACATTTTGACCACACAGTACCTAAACCTACAACTAAACTGAACCAGAGCAGGAACCAAACAGGACTGGAACATACACAAAAAAACAGACACAGCACCTGGGAGAGTTTATAAAAGGAGCATTGGGGAGTCTAGACTAAAATGAAATATATAAAATGTATTCAGAAGTAAAAACTTGCCTGAGCCCAGTTACTGAAGACTTGTCCATTTCCTCCGTAAGTCACAAGCTCCTGTGGAAACTAAAGAACAACCAATGTAAATAGACACTGTATCTACAAACTAAAGTTCAGTAAAATGTTGTGTGGATGTTGTAAAAAACTGACCTGGGCCACTGCAGGATCCAGATTGTTCATGATCATCAACATTATGGCAGCGACCTGACGAGTGCGACAGGGGAACTCTTCAATGGGATAAGCTCTGAGAAGACATAAGACATAATTTTTCTGGAACTAAACAAAAAAACTCTGTGCGAAAAGGTCCAGAGAAGTTAAAGCTACAATCATTTGTTTCCATAGAGATGTTAATTTAGTTCATTTCCTAGATTGTTCTACAGTATCGTATATATCCAGTAAAACTTGCATTTATACAAGTAAATTGATCAACTGCAACTAATCAATTATAAAAATATTGAAAACTGTGAACTAATTTAGAAATTTAATAATCGTTAACTCAGTTTCCAAAACACCTCATGTGCTAAGAGAAGTTTTATCTCTCAATTTGAATGTTTTTAGGTGAAAAAAATGTTTTGCTTGCAAACTCCAAGACTTTTTTTAACCAGCAACATCACTTGATTTTTGTAAAATTGCGTAACAATCCACATAACTTTTTGTTTAAAACAACAAATCAATTCATTAATTAAGAACAATCGCTCAACTTGATTAACACATTTAGTTGCAGCCCTAGTTTTAATCAGAAAAGCTACAGAAAGGTTTCACACTAGTGTCCGTTACACATTTTTAGAAGAATAGAGTTTATTTAGTCGTCTTTGCATCTACTTACAGTGATTTAATCAATAAGACTCTCCCACTTCTAGGGCACCACACATTTTTATTTCTTTTTCCATTTTGCCAGGACAAAAAAAAGGGTTAAATGGAATTAAATGCACTGCAATTAAATAACATTAAATATTTTATCACTTCGACCTGTAAATTGGTTTGTGGCATCAGCCTCTTGTCTCTGTGGATAATAAATGTATTTATTGATTTGACTGTAATTATCACTTGAGTAGAAAACATTACGGTCACTTACTATGGTCTTGTGCATTATTCAGGCTATTAAATTGATTTTGACACACTTTAGTCTTCTTTAATATTATTAACTTTAATATTGAAATTACAATTTGGGACGAACCAATCCAACCTTTTAATTTCCGATACCAGTATTGATAATTTGGCTTAAAATATTGGTCGATACTCGATAGTAACCGACACCAGTGCAGCAAGATAGTGCAGATAAATGTCACTGTTATTTATCCTGCAAATGACAATTGATCAATTTTGTGTGACAAACATTTAGACACAGGTCACATCAGCCAGTAAACATACTCTTAATACATCAAATTAAAAGCCAACAAAGAATCAGTTGAACAGATACTGTATCGATCAGATTATTCTCTTACTGACTTAAATAAACTTGTGTAACTGTGAGTAAACTTACTTCATGCGCAGAGCGGGGCAGAACCTGTACATGTAGATGTGTCCGTACTCTCGCAGCTCCTGGACGAACTCAGGGGCCAGTGTTGCATGATGGGAAGCGGGGAAGTACCTCAGAGCGTTTTTAAGAGCCAGCTGAAGAAGAGACAAAGCACATGGATTATACAACAGAAGTTTCTCAGACAAGGAGCCTCTACTTTTGACACAACCTATGAATTCTGCGACAAAGATGCGGCTGAATTACAGATTCTTACTGTAAACAAGTGCGGCCTGTATATGTGTATACGTGTACTATGTGCAACTAATCGATTATTTAAATAATTGCTAACCAATTTAGTAATCGCATAATCGTTAACTCGCTTTTTAATATGTTCCAAACATCTCAGGTGCCTCAGATTAAACAGAAATAAGTGCAACCTGTGGCTCTTTTCTGGCGTTCCTTCGAAGGACCGGCCCACTTTTTCTTGATAAATTCCTTTTAGTTCAGTATTTGATAAAAACAAACTATGAATATCTGGAAATGTTAAAGATAAAAATACTATTGTGTCCCTTTATTTAGAGTCAAATCAGCCTCTGGAATGAATCAGAAACAGTTTCAACTGTGAAGTAACAAATAAAAAAATTCCTCCAAAAATCAAAAATTTCAATTGGAGTTTTGTACTGGCTCTGCCTACGTTGTTTTGAGTAATTTTAAAACTAATTTTTACCTCAATTACCTTCAGCTTTTGCAGAGTTGTCAAAACCCAAAATATGCCAAATCTAGAGTCATTCAGGTCTCAGCTGTCAACACCAGCTTTATCAATCCTTATATTTAGCAAAAAACATTTAGGCGGAAATTAGATTCTGTTTTTCTCTTCTTTGGAGAAAGTTCTCACTTCTGGTCAGAGTCTGTTAGTCTCAGAAGCTAAAACTACAGAAACACAGCTTTAGAAAGTTTGTGTTTGTGTGGCTTATATTCAGGTGTGCTCATTAGTGCAAACACTATGTTAAATTACAAAAACATTGTAAATAAGATAATATGTCTAAACATTCAACACTATGTATGTAACATAAAAGTCAAAGTATCCACACTCATTTTATCTGCTGGTTTTGTTGTGAGAGAGCAGACTTGAGCAGACTTTGATACAACTGTGATGAGTGATCCATTCAGGGCTTCGGACAATAATCAATTTGAGCCTCAGAGAATCGTGATGCAATCAAACAAAGGGCACGTCTGAGAGTCGAGCTGCACAAACGACATGAAAAGCCACTAAAGTGACGTCATAGTTTTGAGGATAAGCGGATTGTCATAGATAAATGTTGTTATTGTATTTTTCATTTCATCTAAATCTGATTTCTCGTCTTGATGTGATTGTCAAAAGCTGTCCTAGCTCAGTGTAGTGTTAACCCTTCAGATGGGACGGCTGTTAAAAATACAATTCTGTAAATAGAGAGCCTGGAGAATCCAAACTGATATATCTCTGTGATATTTGTACAACTGCTGGTAGGTAAGGTTAAGGTAGACTCGTGTTTTTCTTTTTATTCTTTGCACTTTGTCAGACAACCTGTCTGGACTAGTGAGGGGTTACCTTTGCCAAATCTTCTGCAAAAGCTGATCAGAGACAAAGGCGGGTCCAGCCCAGACTCTGTGGTGCATGTTTGGTTTTGGCCCAAATGATGCACATTAGTTATTTTCTGCCATGGACTAATTTCTTGCTTAAAGAGGTACTGTGTAACTTTTTTGATGGAGAGCCTACAGGGTAGTTCCTCTGACTAAACCGGGACTGAAGAAATGAGGGGAGTAGTTCTTGGTACTTTCATGTGGGAAAACGCCTATTGATGGAAACATGTTTTATACGTTGTCATGTTTAGATAAACTTTCCTTATCCTTAAATGATTTGTAAATAGTAGCCTAACTATTAGGAATTCTAGTGACTACAGGTAATTTTGTTTTATTTGTAATTTCAGTGATGTTTTTAGGTTTTATAGATTATATGTGGAAACAAAAAAGACAACTTTTTTTGCTTAACAGCACTTAATGACTCATTTAAATGTTCAAGATTTTATAGATGCTAATATAAAAACCTGTTAGACCCACTTTCAGGAACAGTTGCTGTGTGAACACAAGCATGGGACAGGGTAGTTCTTCTGACTAAACAGGGACTGGAGGAATGTTGGGACTAGTTCTTGGTACTTTCATGTGTGAAAGGTACAGGTTAGAGCTGTGGAGAGATGCTTCTGCTCACAGAATTTATTTATTTTTATTCTTAAGCAATAAAATTATCTATTTAGCTTAGGATGCACCGATCCACCGGATATCGGTGCCGATCCAGGAAATTTTGCTTGATTGGGTATCGGCTCCATGATATAGGTTCAGCCGATATCCTAGTTGTGCCTTTAATTGGACATAGTAGACTAATTTACTGGTTGATCCAGAACGTCTCATAATGTTTGACATTTTATTCATATGAAGTTGTTTAGTTGTGACTTGCATTATAAATAACAGTTACAAGACACAAGATGATGAAACTTCTTATGTTTTAGAAAGAATAAAAAGAAGCTACATTAATATCAATTGATATGGGTATCAACAGACACTTAATACCAAAGTATCGACATCAGTATCGAAACTGAAAAAGCTGAAAAGCATTTTCGTCAACGCAGTTATTACATCTTCATAGTGACAGACCTCCAGTGAAAAAGTCACACATTATACCTTTGATCCTGGTTTCATCCTGTTCAATCATAACTCATCGTACCTGCTTGGATTTGATGGAAGTTGCTATTTACAAAACAAAGCAAACATGTTTCATTCACTAACATTATTAAATAGAATGTTTTTGTGTCTGTTCCAAGGTAAAAGTGAAACATGTCTTGAACACAATTATCCCAAATACTCACTCGCTCCTCCTCTGCGGTCAGGTTGGGGGTCCGGACCGGCGCGTGGGGGACGCTGGGGTCTCGGCCTCTGTTTTGGGGCAAAGGGTCCAGAGGCAAACCGCTGCAAATCTCCAGCAGAGACGACATCTTCAGATCCTAAAAGCTCAGAAAGAAGAACTGGACAGATTCACTCAAATATGTGACAAAAGGACAAAAGCAGATTCCTCCTTACCTTCGTCTGATTGGGCCTTTCAGTGTCTTTGCCCTTTGTCACTGACCAATCACAAAGCAGAGTTAAAAAAGTAGTGTTTGGTAATTATTGATTGGAGTTTGAAGTTTGGAAAGGACAAACAGTGACCTCTGACCCCTGAGTTTGGCACATGTAACACACAAAAAATACACCTTTGGACGTAAGCAAGCATAAGAAAGTAACTTCAGTTTGTGATGTATTTTTAACAAAAACAAAAACTATAATTAAGACCATGTAACAAGTTCAGTTATGCATTCAATTAAAACATGACAGCATGATTCTTTGTTAGCTTTTGATAAATAATGTGCTTGTTTTTCTCTAGCTTAACAATGTTGGTAGACCTGTAGAAATACCATAATTCTTTTAAGCTGGGGAAAACTGAATTTCTAATTTTTAATTTGTATTTAATCCTTCCTTTATTTAATCCTTCACCACATGGTTAATATCTACAAACCTTAATTTTTGTTTTAAGTATGAATGAAGTAGTAATAAGGACAACTAAAATGAGAATAAACTTGTAACATTTTGAGATTAAACTAACAATATTATAAGAGTAAAGTTAAAAGCTTTGAATCTTTGTAATTGTACATGTCATTTAACGAGAATATATTTTTTATAAGCACAAGAAAAAAGTAGCAGTTTTCTAAAAATAAAGTTGCAATTTTTGGAGAAAATAATTTAAATTTTATTTGAATTTGAATTGTAATTTAACTAACGATAACACACACACGTCTGACATCGTTAGAAAGAACAAATTATAAAGTTGACATAAAGTTTGGGTGACACGGTGGCGCAGCATTTGGCGCTCTGGCCTCATAGCAAGAAGGTCCCGGGTTCGACTCCCGGACCGCCTGGCAGTTTGTGGAGATTGCATGTTCTTCCCGTGTCTGCGTAAGTTTCCTCCTACAACTAAAAACATGTCCAATGTGCCCCCACTCTCCCCTCCCCAGGACTACAGATAGAAATTAGCTGTAAACTACAATCTGGTACAAGCATCTCTGCCATTGGGCTTAATGTAATTGTACATTGTCCTTAAAAAAAAATTGGTTAGATTGGTGGTATTCGAAAAGCCAAATGTTACTTTAGGTTGTACTTGGTTTGAAAACTTGTGTTGTGTGTAAACTGACCTTGAGTTAACAATGGCATGTTGTTTTTTGAGAACAAATTCATTCCTTTCATCTTTGATCTTTTTTCTTCACAAATTGGACCTTGACTGATGAAAAACTTTATTTTACCACACGGACTATCACTGCAAAAGGAAAAGAAATACTGTAATTACAAAAGATAAAAACTTTCCGAGTTTGCCTGTAATATTTCACAATCTGTTTTTGATCAAAATTCAGGACAATTCAAGACAAGTTTAATCGCATAATGATTTTCCAGGCACATTCATTTTATTAGAAAAGCAGGTGGCAGACCCTTCACCAGAAAAGTTACACTTACAGTATATAAATAATACTTTTGTGCGATTGGATTTTTATTGATTGTTTTTCAAAGTTAGTTGAATGAAGCCCTGGATAATAGTCTAAGTTAGGACTGGGCGATATGGCAAAAAATGTATATCCCGATTTTCTTGGAGCCAAATCATGATTTCGATTTTATCACGATTCTTGTAGACCGTTATTTTCCTTTAGTCTTTGCCGTAAACACGCTTCACTATCAACAGCTAAATCCAGCTGTCAAAAGCTGACCAGTGTTGCCAGGTGTTTAGAGAGAAACAAGCAAACTCAGCCCTTCAATAAATAAAGTTAACAAAAGAATCAATTGTGTTTTTGCCATATCATGTGTTTTTCTTACATAAACGACTTTTAGACATGAAAACATGCAAACAATTCATGTTCCAGTCATATAAATTTATATATTTTAACAAATCAAACCTGAAAAATTGCTAAGCTTCATTCCTTTTATGACTTAAAGGGGCACTGTGTAAGAAAAAAAAAAAAATAAATAAAATGATCCAAGTAATGTCCACTTTTGAACACCAGGGGGAGCATTTCACATGCATTTTGCCTAACTACCATGGTGACATCTAGCGTCAATATTCACATTCCGGCCTGTAATTAAACATTTCGAATACGTATAAATGTATCACAATTGATGTGGATTGGTTAACAGTGCTCTCTTAAGTATTCATGTTGTAAAGAATCAATAGGATTTAAATGTTTGTGGACTATATGTGATAATTAAAATTTCTCTCAATCTTGCACAGTGCCCCTTTAAAAGCGCAGTCCAGAAGAGACTTTGAAAAAACCCAAAACAAAGTCGCTGTAAAGACTTGGATTTGGCAACTCTAAGGTTGAGAGGTTGGAAAAAATCTATATTTGAACAGACAGATGCATCAAACAGAGAAAAAAGAAATCACGATGTGACGATTTCATCAAGCTCACGATTCGATTTTTATCAAGATATTGCCCAGCCCTAGTCTAAGTTTGACTATAAATATGAATAAATCCAGCTGTGAAATAGGGCAGAAAGAGGACAAAACAGCTTTATTCTAGAGACAGTCCGATGTATGGGATGGTCAATTTTTTAGGGATGGTTTTTAAGAGAAAGAGAAAGAAAAAAGACAATATTTTATTGCCTCAGATGTGTTTTATTTTAGATAAACACATTTTCTTGCTATAGTGAGTAAATTTGCGATTTTTGTGAGCCTTGTTTTAGATCAAATCTGCAAATATCTGACGGTCAAATAACAAATATTGATATTGGCACAAAAAAAAACATATAAAAATTGAATACATATCAGCCTATTTCTAGATGTGGCCATTTTGGAAGCAAAAGTCTGACTTTCAAAATATAGAAAAAACACAATCGTAGAAGCAAATTTTACATTACTTTTTTTCAAATACAAACTTTTTGCTGCATTTTTTTTCAAATGCAGCAGAATGTTTTGTCATATTAGGATTGCTTCATCCAGAAAGTTTAATTTAATAAAAAGTAGCAGTAATGGTGACAGTAATCGTGAATAATCGCTAAATCCTGATATTTTGCATCACAATAATCGCAATACTAAAATTTGATATCGTGACATCCCTACTATCGACCTGAATTTTGGTCGATATTTGCTCAGGCAGTTGTTTGTGCAGTCCTCAGCAAGAGAGTCACACTCACAGTGATCAGCTGAGCTCCAAGTATTTTTGGAAAGAACCTATAGAGCTGGGCCACTAATCGAAAAATCAAGATATTGAGATTGAATCGAAATGAATTGTCGATTATTTGGTGGTGGGTTTTGAATTGAAGGACTGAAAACTAATCTTTTGTCAGTAAAAATGTTTAGTTTGGAGCAAAAGCAAATGAGACATATTCAAAGTTTTAGTTTTGTTTATGTTCATGAATGGCATTTTTCATTTGTTTTTGAAAAGCTTAAACAAAACAATCAAAAATCAAGATCAATCAAAATGAGAAAATAATCGTGATTATATTTTTTGCCAGATCGCCCAGACCTATTTGATTACATCATTAATATGTCTTTAAGTAGTTTTCTTCTTGTTCTAGTTGCATAAACACGTTTTATTCAGGAAAAAAGTAAGTTTAGGTAAAACATTTTCAACATCTCATCCCAGCGATAAAACAAGAAAATCTGCCTGGGAAATCGGCATCGACAACATTTTTAAAGATCGACCAGACCGACCAAAGAAAACCCACATCAGCTGATCTCTACTTTATTCTGAAATAAACAGAATGATGTTAAGACAGCCTAAAGCAGTGGTCTGGCTCTTTAATAAAAATATCACAATTACAGTTTTGTCAGTCATGTTTGAATCAGTTCAAGTAAATGTTTCATTTTAGGCTCAGAAATTAGAAAACAGTGTTTTTAAGATGTGAAAACAGTTGTGTGAAAAATGAATAAACTTTTACTGAAATGTAGCGGTTGAATGGACACTAGGAGAGTCAAACAAATAAAGTTATAATAAATAAATTGTGGTACTAACTAAAACAGTGATTGGATAATAGATATTCTGTTGAATCGTCTTTACTTGATCTAGATCCTTGAATTTATACATGTGGACGGACTGTTTAATTAAGCCACCAAAATCTCATGTTAAACTTCATATTTATTTGCTCTTATTGGATTTTTTTTATCGTTTACTTTTATAGTTGTCATTCTATGTTTGTAAAGCACTTTGGAAACTGTTTGTTTGTAAAATGTGCTATAAAAATAAAGTGGATTGTATTGGATACAATATTTGCATTTTGGGGCGTAACTAGGAATGTCAAGATAATTTGGTTCATCGATAATATTGATTCTTTATGTAACAAAATATGACTTAAGAATTTTTTAAAGAATACTAAATGTGACTTTTTTAGAAGCAATACTAAGTCTTACTAGTTTAATCTATAACAAGTGAAGATTTTGTAAAGTTTAAATTTGTGGAAAGTGGAAAATTCAGAATCAAAATTAAGTATTACTAGATCAGTCTTTAGTAAAGTGGAAATTTTATAGGCAAGCTTTTGTCTTTTAGTTCAATTTAACGAAAAGTGAAATATGTTTAATTAGTTTGAGAAAGTTTGATTTATAAATTCTTTCATGAATTTTCCACTGCTTATTCGCGAGTAACTGGAGCATATCCCAGTGACTTTGACCCTTAAAGTTAAGTCAAACTTGAGCAAAAGAATCAAGTGTGAGAATGAAAAAAAAAACATGTTTGTTGTTTGGTCTAAGTTCTCATGAATAATTGCTAAATTGTAACTTTTTTCTCACAGAAATTGTTTCATTAAAAGTTGACATTGTGACAGAGTTTGAGCTGCACACACAAAATAAACAATGATTCACAATGTAACTCTCTTTCCAGACTGACAGACTTTCACATACATGATCATTTTATGTAATATTTTCATCCAAATATTCTATTTTCTTCTCTGCTCCTCCAATCATCATCAGTGTTAGCTCTTAACCTCTGCCTCTGTTGTATCATTGTCCTTTTGTCCTTCAGAAGCAGAGTTCGTCTCGCTCTCAGATGTCGGCTCTTGCTTGTCCTTCTCGTCCTCTTGAGGATACAGCTCCGGGTAGCGCTGCATACACTCCTGCATGGCTCTGAACTGGTCCAGACACTCAGAGCCCTTCACTTCCTCTTTGCTGTAGTGGAAACAGGAGAAGGCCTCTTTGAACTCTGTGCCACACGGACCACTGGCCATGCCGCCCAGACACGGGCAGTTCCAGTTGATCTCTCCACTGGGAAGAATCAGGCCTGAGCAAAGAGGAGAGAAGATCAGCATGTGTTGTTTCTAGTGATGGGCAAAATTAAATGAACCATGTTTCAGCAGCAAGGAAGTCACATGACCGAAGCTTCAGTTTGTGAAAAATTAATAAAATCAAGGAAAATACAGACTATGTGAGCACAAAATACTATAAAAAATATCCTTGTTACTATAAATAATGACAAAAGTACATGAACATGAAAGGAGTATAACTAAAATAAATGTTACTGTATATTTTTTGTGACATATTGCTCTCTCCAGGTGAGGACAGTGCCCTCACCTGGAGAGAGTCCGGGCAGTATTTTTGAGGCTTCACTTTGTTGAAGCTTTGGGCGGAGTTTGGCTGTGAAGCCCCATTGGTTCACAAGGCTTCACATTTCCAACCACTAGTTGTTTCTCTGAACTAAAGCTTTCAGAAATCACTTTTTTTTGCGAAAGATCCTTGGCCAAAACTAAAATAAAAAGTAAATCTAACAGTTGTGGGGAACTACTGGATCACTATTAGTGAACACATTTAACATCAAAGTAACAATTAATCAACACATTATGTTGTCAATAACACGCTAGAGATGTTCTATTACGTAGAAGCTACTGTTTGACACAAGTATTGATCTTTCAAATCAAATGTGTTTGAGGGAGTGATTCAAACCACTGCTTCAGATCCATAATCTCTACATCTGAGAGTTTAATTAGTACATTGAAATAGTGTTTCAGTTGGAAGTAGCTGTTTCAAAGTGGTTTATTAGTTAATTTGTTTTCAAACGCTTCTTTACTATTATGAGCTGTCACAGAAACAGACAAACAAGCATTTGCCATAATTCATTTAAATGCATTTTCATGAAGAAAGGGCAGTGAAGATGGTTTTGAAAAACGTAATATTGCCAATTAAAACAATGAAGACTATTTCAAGAGTTGTGGTCCTGAGGCATATTTCACACCATTCAAAACCTCACCTTTTTCTTCATAAGGATCGTCTGGATCTTCTTCCACAAGTTCAGCATTACTAGGAGCTTCATGGTCTTCTTTGGTCACAAAAATGATGGTGTCTTTCCCTGAGACGAAACAAAAACAAGTTACAGAAGCTACACGGTACAAGATCAAACAAGAAGTTGGATAGTGGACTAGTAAAAACGATTTCGGAAGAACACATGATGAAACATTAAGCTTGCTGTTGTTGCTGGTCAAGGTTAATGGGAGACACTGTTAGCTTAGCCCTTTTTATGCTTTTAGACAACTTTACTTTGAGCTAATACAATACATTCAAGTTTATTTTACACCACAAAGTTGCTTTACTCATGCAGTCTGGCATACAAGAAGATACATTAAGCTTTTTCATTCAAAACACAAGATTTTAATGCTAGCCGGTTAGCTTGGTTAGCACAGCGTGGCTACCTTCTTCTCTGATGATCGGCATTTTCTCTGCTTTTCGTAAGTTCAGATTCTTCTGTAAACGATCTCCTCTTTCAGATTTAACCACGCGGTCCAGATAAGCTCATCCTAATGAGAAACAAAAACCAGAATCAGCTGTGAAGTTTGATAAAAGCAGGCGCAGACGAAGAAGTAGCAGCGACAGCCATGAGTGACGTAATCTTCTTCTACGCTAAAAATCCCAGTGCCACGGCTCAGCACCGCCAAATGCTGTTTACTGTGAGTACTGCAAGTTCCCATTTACAGCTACATACTAAAAAAACAATTTTATAAAATAATTAAACGTTTGTATCAAAAAATAAATACAGTAAAAAATAGAGACAAAAGTGAGCATCATACAATTCCAAAGAAAGCCAATGTAGTCAATACATTCCTTTACATTAAATGTTTAAATAAATAAAAAATATCTATAAAAAATAAATACATAATCAAGCAGTCTGTTTTTCCATTGTTCTTTAGTCTATTATTTAATTGGAAAATATAATAGATTTCGTTTTTAAAGTTTTACTGAACAAATACATGACACTTAATAGTTTTTTATTTATTGACGAAGACATTTTCTTGTGAATCTCAAATACAAACTAACTTGAAAAAGTTTTTTGTCATAAAAACATTCTAAAGAATTTACAAGATTAATAATAATAATAATAATAATAATAATAATAATAATAATAATAATAAAATGTATGTATTAATGTATGTATGTAAAATAATATAAATATACAGGCCGTAAATTACACGACACGGTGGCGCAAGCGGTTAGCGCTCTGGCCTCATAGCAAGAAGGTCCTTGGTTCGACTCCCGGGCCGGCCAGGGCCTTTCTATGTGGAGTTTGCATGTTCTCCCTGTGTCTGCGTAGGTTTCCTCCGGGTACTCCGGTTTCCTCCTACAGCTAAAAACATGTCCATTAATGCCTCCCCTGACCCTTCCCCCACGGCTCCCCTGCAAAAGAGATTCTGAATCTCAGTGGGACTTCCCTGGTTAAATAAAGGTCAATTAAAAATTAAAATATTTTGCTGTTTTGTGGCTTTGTAGAAAAATGTCCTGCTATTTATAAGTAAGTTTCTGCCATATAAACACGAATTGGACACTGCAGTTTTGGCACACATGTATAACCAAATAAAAAAAAGTGTAAATGGGTGTAAAAACCTGGACAAATCAGAGTTTCTGGTTTTAACAACAGCTCATATTTGGCTCTGGTCCTTTAAACGCGTCTCTCGTCTCTCCGTTTGGTGACGTGTCTCTGCGCTGTCTCCTCCTCTTTCCCCGGCGTCTCTCCCACTAAAAGGCTGAAAACTCTCCAGCGGTGCCCTATTCAGCTTTAGGAGGGACATAGGAGGACCTTTAGGACACCATGGGAAGTAAGTACAACCTAATAAACTTCAATTGCGTCTTAACTTTTGAAAAATCTGCTTCTTTACGCAACATTTCCTTCAACTAACTCACTTGGCTAGCATGTTAGCTTCCATGCTACCCAGTCATTTTTCATGCTTTGGATCTGATTTAAAAACGACCAGAGCATTTTGTAACTAGACACACGCAATTGATTTATAGCTTAGTTCAAGTTTTACACTATTTATGTTTCTATATGTGCACGATTTGCGTATTTTTTTGCTTCAAGACATCTTTCAGTTTAGCATCTCATTCATAATAGTGACAGCAGCAGCGGAGTGATGACGACGCATAAGGAACCGTGCGTAAAGTTGACCTTGCTGCCCCCGTATCGTGTTTTATCCTACAAAAACATAAAAATCACGCACAATACGGCGTTTAATTAAATGTTTAAGTCTAACATTGCTCAGTTTTTGTCGTCAATGTGGTAAATTAAGTAAAATATACGTCAACGTTCACTCCGCCCACTGTCTTGTTTGTGCCACGTACTGTAGAATTGAAGAAGTGAACTGATTTTCCTAATAAATCACTTTTGTACCTTTGTTCTTTTGTTTGCAGTAAAATTCTTAGAGGTGATAAAGCCATTCTGTGCAGTGTTGCCAGAAATTCAGAAACCAGAACGAAAGGTTTGTAAGATTTTGACATTTTTTTAAATAACTACCTATAACTACTTCTTCTATAACTTATATTTTTTGTATTTTACAGATTCAGTTTAGAGAAAAAGTACTATGGACTGCCATCACGCTATTCATTTTCCTGGTGTGTTGCCAGGTAAGTTTATCACTGTATTATACAGGGTTCGTACAATCATGGAAAACCTTGAAAAGTTTTGGAAAATTCTATTCTAATTTCCAGGCCCTGGAAAAGTTATGGAAATCTATGGGTTTTGAAAAAAGCTTTGGAAAAATCTAAATTGTTTTAGATTCAAAAATAAATTGGGGATAATTTGTTCTTTTCTGCTGGTAGGGCAGGGCAATTAATAAAAAAAAAAATGACAACAAGAGATTCATATTCAGTCCAATCGCCAATTATTGACTTTAGATCAAAAGCAAAGCTTTCAGGCAGAATATTGATATATATTATATTATTTTATTAAATGTCTGAGTCATATTTATAAAATTATTACTTCAATACATTTTTACTTCAATACATTTTTACTTTGTTTTTGTAAAAGCTGAATAAAATTGAATAAAAATCAAGTTGTTAACATAGGGAAAAACATGTTACTTTATTAAAAAAAAGATTTTGCACTTAAAATAAAATTACCTGAAGTTGAAAGTGTTTTCTGATCCAAATGATTTGGAATTTAACTTTTTTTTATGTCTAAAAATGTATAAAAACTTTGGTTTTGGTCCTAATCAGTTAATGAAAGACGGTTGTTGACTAAAAAATATATTAAACAAGATCATGGAAAAAGTTGCAAAATTGTTTTGGAGAAGTCATGGAAAATGATGGATAACTTGAAGTTGAAGTCTGTACGAACCCTGAATATAAAACCAAAAAGGTATAATAAATAAATAGAGATTAAATTTGTTGGATTTCTCCCTAGATACCTCTTTTTGGAATCATGTCATCGGACTCTGCAGATCCCTTCTACTGGATGAGAGTAATTATGGCTTCAAACAGAGGTAATTAACTGACTATTACCAAGTTAGGCATGTATTATAATAAGTGTACATTTTTATTTGGTATTTAACTATTATAACTCTTTGTAACAGAGAAAAATGCTACAGAATTAATGAACTTTCAAGCCCTATAACAATTGACAATTGTTATATTGTTATAACATTGTTATTGTTAATTGTTATTGACAATTCTTACAAAACAATCAAAATGAACATAGTAGTTTTAAGTGGGACAAGTTTGCACACCTTATACGTATGATTTAGTTACATTTTTATCTTTTTGTTCTCATGTATTTTCTGTTTCTTATCAAAAATATAAATAAATTCTGCTTTGAAATAGATAAATGTTGTAACTACTGGATAATCTTGTGTTTCGTAGGTACGCTGATGGAGCTGGGTATCTCTCCTATCGTCACCTCTGGTCTTATCATGCAGTTACTCGCTGGAGCTAAAATCATTGAAGTCGGAGACACGCCAAAGGACAGAGCACTTTTCAACGGCGCTCAGAAATGTAAGTTCATATTAAATCAAATTATGCCTTCTAATTTGTGAACTTTTTGTCAGATTTAAATATAGCAAATAGTTAAAAATAGCCTTATAAAGTGTTTTGTGATTTTATTGTTTTGTCCTTTGGGTCTGGTAGCAATTCATAAGCTTCATATTGTAAAGGCTTATAACAAGTTCTAAATGCAGGTGTAGCAAAAGTTAGTTACTGAGTCATTAAAGCTGTAAACCCTTAATGTAATTTAATACAAAAATTCAAAATCAAAAGAGACTAAGCCAAATCTGATGCATGAATTTTGACAAAATAAAGAAAAATAACTTTCACACAGGGATATTAGTGCTATATTAATACAATAGTATCTACACACTAATATAATAATCTAAAAATACTCAATATTAAGTTATTGGTTTTAGATGGGGCTTATATTGATCACATTATTGGCATGATTTTATTTACTCTTAAGAAAAACAATATATACGTGGTTTTGTTTTGATAAACTATAAAGATTTTTATGTGTGCAATTTAACAGAATATTGATTGATTGGTTCATTTGTTTTATTTAGGTGTCATGCACTTATGTGCCCAGCCCGCACGGGCTTATATGACACTGCAAGTATCAAACAAATGGCTACATACATTTCCATAACATTAAACATTTCATCAACATATTACACTGGGTACAGTACTTGTTGCCTTCTTTCCCGAGCTTTACAAATAAAATGTACAAAACCAAAAACCAGGTTAGTACAAAGCCAACTCATAATTTCACTCTCAGACTTCCAAAAAACATCTGGGTGTATATGTTCAAATAAAGTTTTCCTGAAATCATTATAAAGTGAACAATAAAAAACAAAATGAACCTCATCCTCTACTACATTCAGGTCACACAGAGTACAGATTCTCTCATCCTCCAGAATGCCTTTAAAACGGCCCACTTCTACTGCTAAAGGCAGTGTGCCAGTCCTCAACTGAGCACAAAGGGATCGTTTTTTTCCTTCTCAAATGTAACTGAACATATGGTTCTGTCTGGTACTCCTCTTTAAAAGTAATATAGTATCTTAACTTATGTTTTCTGCATTTATCATATTGCCATTGCTTTTTATAATGAGTTAACATGTTTTTTTTTTACTTAATTAAATTACATTGTAATTTGTTTCTGTAGATGTAACTTAAATCTAAATTTGAAAATATTATAATTATAATTATTGAATAATTATTTTCTTTTTCCACATGTTTTTGGAGACTTAAGATTGTTTGTGGATTTCTCTATTAAAAAAGTCTATCCAAATAGTTAACGATTTAACATGACTTTAACGCAATCTTTCAATCTAATGGACTAATGGACCATC
This sequence comes from Mugilogobius chulae, assembly GCA_038363315.1. Taxonomy (NCBI): domain Eukaryota; kingdom Metazoa; phylum Chordata; class Actinopteri; order Gobiiformes; family Gobiidae; genus Mugilogobius; species Mugilogobius chulae. The sequence goes on from CM076409.1 coordinate 21,921,481, forward strand.
CCTAGTTTTAGATGCTTTGTTAGTTTTTTTTTTTTTTTTTCCATTTCATTTATTGATTTATTTATTTAATATGGACATAAAAACTGCATTGGACAAACCAGATGCAGTGTTTTAAGTGTTATAGCACAAGTGTTCATTTTAATGCCTGTCCACAGGAGACTTTTAACCACAAATACAAAGATTAAAACAATAACGATAAAGTTTAAAAATGTACATTTGATTAAACATGGTCATGTTTACAGCTCTGATGTGATTGAATCGAAAGGCCAGAATCGTTTTGCTCATGCAGACACTGACCTATGCACACACACGCTATAGTTGTATAATACAAACAATAATACAATAAAAGCCACGATGTTTGAAGAAGCAAAGCCTGAACTTACAAAACCTGACTGAATATCCATTATGATGTTGTGTTAAAAGCTGATGGGTGGACCTTTAAATATGGGTATTAAATATGACTGTTTACTGTTCAAATGTTCATAAAAATTCATAAAACCAACACAATCGAACAAAATTGAAAATCGTGGCTGCACAATCGAAATCTGAATCAAATCGTGACTTTAATGAATCCGTCCATCACTATTTGTTAAACATTTAAATACAATTTTAAAGTACAAAAAGGTACAAAATGTAAAGCGGTGGTGTTTTCAAATGTCACAAAGATGCCACCTCATGAGTTTTTTGTCTAATACCTTAAAGGAGTGCTTAGGTTTGTTAGGACTGGCTTAAGTGTTGAGGGAGACGTTTGTGATCTTTATGTAATTGTTTACCTGCAGCAGGGCTATTCAACTTAATTTTCCGGAGGGCCAGATTTTATCGAGGACTACGATTCCTGGGCCGGATAGTTGCACAATACGTCGTTGCTTTTGACATGAGGTTGCACCAATTGTTCACAGGTCTAGATTTGGTTTTATAATGATAGTAACTAAAGCGACAGTCTGATTTTATTGCTCTACAAATTAGCCAAATCAGAAGCAGAATTAAATGAATCTAAACCCTTACACTATCTAAGATAACATACTGAGTAAATAAATGCTTAAATTAAGACTTCAAACAAGATTTGCCATTAGAACAAAAGCAAAAATCTATATCTAGAAAAATACACAGTTTTCACACTGGAAATGAGTCAAAAATGCAACTGGGAATGTAACAAGAAAACTATACTTGATTCAATGGCAAATCTTGCTTTCAAACAGTAAAAATAGACAAGAAAAAAATTTACTTTTGTATTATCTGGAAAGTGAATTGAGGGCCGGATCAGATTTTTGGAGGGCCAATTTGGCACCCGGGCCTTAAGTTGAATAAGCCGGCAGTATAGTATTTATTATTTTTGTTTACACCTGCTTTTGTGTTGTTCAGTGTTTGGGATGATCATCACCATTGGCCAGGCCATCGTGTACGTCATGACTGGGATGTACGGAGACCCTTCAGAGATGGGAGCCGGAGTTTGTCTGCTGATCATCATCCAGGTGAGAAAATAAGCCTGTTAACAAAACTATTCAAACTAGCAAGTTGTAAGATCAGGGCTTAAACAGCATTTTCTCATTTTACATTCACAGTAGTTAATGTTTAGGTATTTTCAGGTACAACAAAGTATTAACATAATGCACAATTTGTAATTATTTTGTGTACAAATTGTGCGCTACAAATAAGCTTGTCTTACCTAATGCTTAATTTTAGTCTAGAGATTGAATTAAACTTAATCTAGATTCTCTACATAAATTGTATTTTTGCTTTATATTTTAAGAATATTTGTTTTGCAGACAGGTGAGTGGCAAACTAGGAAAGCTGCTTGGGAATAAAAATAGAAAACACTAAGACTAAAGCGTGAATGAGCCGAGCTTACTAAATTGTTGCAAAAACCAAAAGTGTTTCTGTAAAGAAAGCTCAGTTTGTTTTAGTGTCTTAAAATTAGGGCTGGGCGATATACTGACAAAAATGAATATCTAGACAATTTTTTGACATATCTTACGATATTCGAATGATATTTTATCAGTTCAACAAAAACAATTTCAAACTTGTCTTTTAGCATTTTCGATTAAAAGAGGTAGGTTTCCTTTTCCAAACAAGTAATCTGAAGAATTTTGACCCAATGTTTATTCTTAATAACTATTTGTACAAAAAAAAGCAGGTAAACAAGCTTTTCAGATCTTAAAAAGTTTGAAGTTTGCTGTGTGTTTTTAAATCCTTCTTATCCAAGTAAAAAATAAGTATTTTGGTCGAGTTATGAACTGACTAAATGATTTAATATGTACAAAAGAATGAAAAGAATTGTCAGAATATACTGTACGTAGTTATTAGAAAGTTTACCATTGTTTTTATGTATTTATTTTTATTTACTACAAACAATATACTCGATATTACATTACAACAAAACAACAGTCAAGATATTATTCAATATATTGGCCAGCTCTACCTACTGTTGTATTTATGCACACTGGATAAGAGTCTTGTCTACATGTTAAGCCTGTTTTCTTCCCATTTTCTCCTCGTCAGTTGTTCGTAGCTGGTTTGATCGTTTTGCTGTTGGACGAGCTGCTGCAGAAAGGCTACGGACTGGGCTCAGGAATCTCTCTCTTCATCGCCACAAACATCTGCGAGACCATCGTGTGGAAAGCCTTCAGCCCCACCACCGTCAACACCGGCAGAGGTGAACACAGAATCACACTGTATCACTTTAGACATGCACTTATATTGAGGGATTGTCTGTAATTATGACCAAATAGTCTTTTCAGTCTCGGGTAAAGATGCAATAATTTAAGATTTTAGGAGATTATTATGAAACAAAGAATCACGATTGAGCAATTGTTCACAATTACAGTTAACACGATCAGTGAAATAATTTTCTTTCATTCTCATTGTCTAACATATCTCTTTTCCACAAGTTTGTGACCCAATTTTAAGAAATTATGCTTTCTGAATGAAAAAATAGTAAGGTAACAAAAACCTGTTGTATGCATTAGTTATTTTTTTTAAGACCTAATTTTTAATAAAAAATATTTTTCTATAGATTGAAAGATACAATTTTGCTTTTAAAAGTGTCATGTTCAAGAATCAACTGATATTTTTATTTTTTATTTTCTCTTTGCCAATACTGATATCTGCTAATTGACCTCCTGCTGTGGCAAATAAATAGTTTCAGATACTATATATATAATATAATATATATAATATTTTGAGATGTAACAGTATTGATCATTTTGTGATATTGCAATACCAAAACTGTCACAAAATATATTGTTGTTGTCATCTGACAATAGTAAACAGCTTGAATCAAATATAGTTCTTAGTTCAAAGCATTAACACACATTTTATGCAAAAAAATCATAAAAATCTACATGTTTTCATAAACAAACAAAGAAACAAGACCTTATAGTCGATATGTTGACAAAGGAATTTGGTCTGAAGAATTTGCACCTAAGAAAAGGAATCACTGAAAAATAAATCTCTGGAAAATATAACTTCCTTAAATGTTTAGTATTGTATTGTTGTAATCTCATTACTGTAGGCTTTCTGTTATATCGCAACATCGTGATAAATATTGTATTGTGAGCTTCAAATATCAAAATATTGTATCATAAGATTTGCATATCGTTACATCCCTACTAATATTTGGAACGTTATATCAATAATGAGGCTCACAAAATGACAAATTAACTTTCATTTTTCTAGCTTTTTTTTTTTTTTGCCAAAACTGTTAATCTAAAATGGTCTTGATTACTATTCTCTTGTTCTTTTAATTATTTTCTAACTTGAATATTCGTGATTATTGATTAACCTAATAATCTTGACATCCCAACTTCTTTGTCATAATTCCACTCACGACATACACTTTGATGCTTGTGACAAGATGCTGTTATAAAGTTTCATTCATCTAATCTAAATCCTACATGTTTTGTCTTCAGGCACAGAGTTCGAGGGCGCCATCATCGCTCTGTTCCACCTTTTGGCCACTCGCACAGACAAAGTTCGTGCTCTGAGAGAAGCTTTCTACAGACAGAACCTGCCCAACCTCATGAACCTGATCGCCACCATCTTTGTGTTCGCTGTGGTCATATACTTCCAGGTCAGTCACACTTTTAAATACTGCATTTAAACTTGGACTGCAAATGTACCACTAAGGGAAACTGACAAAAATGCATGTGTTAGTTGTGAGCGTTTGCACTCTATTTAGTATTGGAAGTTGCTCATATAACATGTTACACAAAATGGAAATAGTCAGAATGAGAGTTTCAATTATGTTAATCAAACAAGTGGCAATAGGTTTGAGCAATAAATGAGCATTGGAGCATTTCTGATGCACCTCAAGGTTAATAAATGGCACCCATAAGAAAAGAGGTCTGCAATTATTTTTACTTGAGGGCCATATTCAAACCCAGAATTGTGGTGGAGGGCTATAACAAATGTTGATTGGGGCAAACACTTTTCTTTGGCAGATTAAAAGACAAATAAAAGGTTTGCTCTCCCAGAATAGGATTGTAGATTAAGCTAATAATTTTAATAAAACTAATGTCGAAGTTTGAGAAAGTTATGATTAAAAAAAGAAAGTCATTGATATGAGAAAAAAAAACATATTTTTTCTGAGAATAAAGTTGAAGCCTTAAAAGAAGCTGTTTCATGGATTAAACTTGAAGTTTTATTAGATTAAAATCATATTTTAATGAGGGGGAAAAAAGGAAAACTAAATATTTTAAGGACTTGAACTTGGTCAAATGTTTGTATAAAAACACAAAGATTTTTACATTTATAACAATGTTCCACGATTCAAAGTTCAAATTTTGTCTTGGCTTTGACTTTATTCTCATAACATTGTGAATTTAATCTCAAAAAGTTACACGTTTGTTTTTGTCACTTAAGCTTCTTTGTGCATTTCTGTTTCTCAAAAACATGCCAGGGGCCTGATAGAAACAGGTCACGGGCCGCATTTGGCCCCAGGGCCGCAGTTTGCCCAGGTCTGCATTAGAAGGTAGAGTTCCAAAAGTTCAACAATAAAATATTAGTTACTAACTTCAACAATATCGATGCAAAAGTAGGGTGTTTGAATTATATTGTCTGAAAATCAGTGGCCAGCAGACAAAAAAAAAAAAATTAAGACCAACCAAACACTTATCATTTATATATCCTAAGAAATTAAAAAACGGTCATTAAAAAACAACAACGTAGGGCAACTGTCAGCTTTGCACACAGACGCAAATCAAGCAACATATTTACCAAATAGACACTGTTAATTGGTCAATATAAACCACCAAATAGACACTAAAATAATTCCACTTAAAGAGAAAGTTAGTCTCCTTAGCTTTTTATTCTTGTTTGAAATGTTAGCATTGTGATCACGCTAATAGGATGTACAGCTACATTATCATTAATTTTAAAAAGGCAACAGTTGGAACAAAGGGCTTCAAAAACTCCAGCTGTTTCTCATGATGTATTTCTGTCTCTTTCAGGGTTTCAGAGTGGACCTGCCCATCAAGTCTGCTCGTTACAGAGGCCAGTACAACACTTACCCCATCAAACTCTTCTACACCTCCAACATCCCCATCATCCTGCAGTCCGCCCTCGTCTCCAACCTCTACGTCATCTCACAAATGCTCTCCACAAGGTTCAGCGGCAACTTCCTGGTCAACCTCCTCGGGACCTGGTCTGTGAGTATCAGACACAGGGTTTATTTACAGTTTTCTGTTGACTTGTGAATGGGAAATGGAGATTTTTATATAGCTGTTGTCATTTAACACTGATCATTACAAAAGTATCTCAAAGTTTTCCAAATCACATGAATGCAGGATTTATTTTTAGCAAACCAATGCAAAGAGCTTGTCAAACATTTATAAATCAGTTTAATACACCTGAAGTAAGCTGAGAAACACAAGATTAAAAGCAAGTGAAAGTTGTTTGGATAATATGCGCTCTCGAAATTCATTCTCAGAACAAATCGATTAACCGGTCAAAGGAGTCTTTGTTTGCATTAGTCGACTAATTCTTTTCTTTAATTATTTACTGTAGATTTATGTTGAACAGCAACAAAAAGGAACAAATTACTTGTTTGGGACTGAATCATTGGTCTGATCTGTCTTAGATATAGTTGCTGTATTTCCCATTTTTTTAAATGATTTTTAGTATTTTCAAGCACAGTTTGAGTCAGATAAATTACCAGAACAAAAGATATTTTAGCTTCAGAGTTTTTGACTTGCTCTCTTTGTACTAATGCAGTGTTTTCCAACAAGGGATATGTGGGCGCCTAGGGTACACAAGCACAACCAAACTTTAAAAGAAGTGACTTTCTTAATTTTCTGACTCTTAAATTAAGTATTTATGGTTACATTTAATAGTTTTCAGGATTTGGAATTTAAATATTAATATAACAAGAAAATACAATTAAAATAATGGACACAAAATCCAGCAAAAACAATGTATTTGCCTAAGATTCTAGGCTATAGTGTATTTGGAGTGTGAGGCAAAGATTAGGGGGTACTTTAGACAAAAAAGGTTGGGAACCAATGGATTTGATTGAACTTGACTGTATTAAAATCAAGAATTTCTCTGGTCCACTACAATCCAATTGTAAATGTTTATGTGCACCAACAATGACAATAATCTAATGCTGCCAGAAAACAAGATTATATGCCATCATTCTCAAACTGTTTAAATAATTTGAATACTAACTAATGAGCGGTGTTTGTCTCTAGGATGCGACCTCCGGAGGACCTGCTCGGGCCTATCCTGTGGGCGGGCTCTGTTACTACCTCTCACCTCCAGAGTCGTTTGGATCTGTGTTAGAAGATCCAGTCCACGCTGTTATTTACATCATCTTCATGCTCGGCTCCTGCGCTTTCTTCTCCAAAACGTGGATCGAAGTCTCCGGCTCTTCCGCTAAAGACGTAAGGACATTTTAAGACATTTAGTATAAGTGTGAATATTGTTTTAAGCTAATATAATAAAAACACTTTCTTTGTTCAGGTGGCCAAGCAGCTGAAGGAGCAGCAGATGGTGATGAGAGGCCACAGAGAAACATCAATGGTCCATGAACTCAACAGGTCAGTGTAGAGGTTTTTTATTTCATATTGGAGTGTGTTTGTGAGATTGGGCTTGCTATCGTGTTCTTATTTTAACGTGCCCACTAAATAAAGAAACTGTAAAGAAAAGCACATGGCGGAGCACACAGAGAGTTTAGATCAGAAGTATTGTTGCAGCAGTGCGGACCATGGCTGAGGAAGTGTCGACTTTGGGTGGGGAAAAGAGCGACAGGGTCTGTATGGGGGTGAGGGGGATATGTCACAATCTCAAATTATAGTGTTACGATTATTGCGAGACAAACATCACGATTTAGCGATTATTCGTGACCAAATTTCATTTTCATTGTCAAACGTGTCACTTTTCCTCAAGTTTGTCACTTGAAATGACATTTTTCCAATAAAAATAATGCTTATGTGACAAAAAACATTTGTTATGATTTGCTTTAATAAAAATGTAGCATTGCCGCTAAAATGTTAAAATGCGTATGGATTTGAAAGACGTAATTTAACTTCAAAATGGTAATGACACTTTTCCTTTAATGTATTTATTATTACTAATGGTTTTTGGCAAATTTTAATTTGACCTCTTGCTGTTTGTTGACACCAATATTTGAATTTTTAAATCACAAATTTATTTTTCAATACAAAATAAAATCAAAATGTAAATATTTGGGATAAAACATATGCCAAGTGAACCTAGCTGTTGCCAATAACGTAATGTTTATTGAGGACAATTTATATTTATTAAGCACAATAGCAGAGATGCTTGCACCAGATTCTAGCTTTTACTGCTAATTTCCAGCCATAGTCCATAGAGAGTGAAGAGACACATTGGACATGTTTTTAGTGGTAGAAGGAAACCGGAACATGTGGAGGAAACCTATGTAGACGCGAGGAGAACATCCAAACTGCACATAGAAATGCCTTGGGCTGCCCAGGAGTTGAACCCAGGACCTTCTTGCTATGAGAACGTCCAGAGGATCCACCGTGGATACTTTAGCTATAGTTTCTAAGAAGTTAACTCTAAGAATTTAATTTACTTCTAAAATTGACACAATTATTTTTGTTTAGTTGTTTATAATTATAGTGTAACTTGAACAATTGCAATTATTGATTAACCTAATGACATGCCTACCTGTGCGTTCATAAAGGACTACATGAAACAAAGAAGCTCACTGGTCATCTGCCATTTAGAACAAAATCGAACTTCACTCTAATTTGTGGTGTTTTTCAGTCTCTCTTTATTTTTTACATTTATTTTTTTTTCTCATAAGCAGCTATGTTTGTTTTAATTTGTGAGACAATGATAGGCTCTCACACCAACTGAAACCTATTGGATGCATACTGTATTTTAAAGGCAAGAAAATCACAGGATAGGAACACAGGATTTTGTAGTTAGTTATAAAAATAATGATACTCAAAGTTGTGATGTTCCTCCTTTAAAGTTTCAATGAATTGTACAAAAAGCATTATTGCAGATCTTTTATTAACCCCTGCCCTCTTTCTCTCTCCTCAGGTACATCCCCACAGCGGCAGCGTTCGGGGGTCTGTGTATCGGAGGTCTGTCTGTCATGGCCGACTTCCTTGGAGCCATCGGGTCTGGCACTGGAATCCTCCTGGCCGTCACCATCATTTACCAATACTTCGAGATCTTTGTCAAAGAGCAGAGCGAAGTAGGAACCATGTCTGCGCTGTTTTTCTAAACCAACAACTCCTCTAGGATATTTTATTTTCCACGTTATGCCAACCACCTGGACTGAATTTTGTGAATCTTTTCAGTTTGTTGGATCTCTTCACTGACATTTGTGGACCTCCTGGGGTCGCACAAAAACTCTCAAACATGTTCCAATTTTCTTTTTTTGGAAAATTGTTTAAAATATATTGTGTTTCTGTATTAAAGGCTGACTTGATACAGACGCTGTGCCCATTTTTATGCCATGAAAAACAGTCCGTGCGAAGCTTTATGTACATTTGTTTAATTTTTAGATCAAACATTGACATTTATAATTGTTTTTATTTTATTTTTTTTTGCTTATACACAAGTTTGGGTCCTGAGGAAAAGATTATAGGCCCCATTTATCAAGAAACAAATCCTCAAATTTATGGTTTTAACAGTTAAAAATAGCCCCAAATCAAACAGTGTTATATTATTCACATATCATGTTTTTGTGTTGCATTGGTGACATTCAGGTGACTTCTGTACATAGGCCACACATTATACCTTTGTCTTAAATGTAAAATAAAAGTCTTTTTGAATATGTAAAATGCATTTCAGAACATTCTCAATAAAACATTTTGTTAAAGAAAAACTCTGGATCATTTTAAGAATTGTCAGAAGACATTATGATAATATAAATCAGAACTAGGGATGTAACAATAATCAAATCTCAAATAGCAATAAATAAGTCTTTAGTTTAGTCTTATGTTTGATTTTATTTTGAAGACATGAGCCTAGATAAATTCAGGAATCTACACCTACAACTGCAAGTTGTTGAACCTTTTTGAAAATCAAAGTTAATTTGCAAATATCCAGATTGAGAACCGCTGTTATTATAAATAGTTTCGGAACTGTTAAAGGTGTCCTATTTTGTAAAATGTTTAATTCAAAAATTTTAACCTTGTTATAATGGCCTCCCTTCACCTTTAGTTTACTCAAAGTTATATTTGAATTGATTCATGCATGTTGTAGTAATCTTGTTTTGTTCTCCAGCTGCAGCTCAAGTGCTCAGAAATTCCCTTTCTCACCTACCACCTATCCCCTCCCACTTGTCTGTATTTACTTGTTATAATTCAAAAGATGAAGCTTATATGGTTCAAAACTGTCCCACAGCTACTTCACTAACAATAACTACTTTAACTAACTACAACAAGTTTGTTAAAGTAGTTATTTAAATTCAGTTGCTTCTTATAGTTGCATTTAAAAATGAAGAGGCGGGGCTTATCAGTTCTGCAGTTTTGAACAGGAAGTCACTGGAGCTGTTTTTATTTTCAAGTTGTTTTCTATCAATTTTGTGTTTTACAATGAACAAAAGGTAAATTACTGATCTGCAGATGTTCTAGTTTCTTACTAAATAGTTTGGAAAAACAAAGTAGGACCCCTTTAAGTCTTTGTTGTCTGCAGTGTAGCAAAGGATCATGGTCTATGTAGATACTTTAAGATAAGATATCCTTTATTTGTGCCACAATGGGGAATTCCAGTATGTTTTTTAATTGTTAGTTATTACTGCAACAAAGCAACAGCTACAACACGGTACTCCTGTTTCCCCTTTAACCAATAACATGCATAAGGGAACGCTTGGTGTTGGTCGGAGATTGAGTCAATAGTGCCTATTTCCTGTAGGCACTACTGTATTGTGATGTTGACACAATATTACTCTTTTGACTTTTGTTGATACTATGCTACTGTTTGAATCAGAAGACTATTCCGAGAGCACACACAGTTTCAGTGTCAAATGGGCATAATGTGTTTCCTTTATTTTTATTCATTTATTTATTTTTAATGACTTTATTGTTGTCAAACCCGACCATGAGCTTCTATGGACCTGTCTTAGGGGTCCTCGTGGCTGTTACATAAACTGTGATTACAACATGTAGTCACCAGAGGGCGCCACCAGCCTGAAAATGATTTGGTTCAGACTAAAAGGAGACAGAAGTGGATTGAAAGTAAAAGACAGCCAGGATCACATCTGTGCACAATATACTGTAAGTGAGAATGTTTAACTTGTGCCATGAGGTCTCGTCCCATCAACATAAATCCTGTAAATCAGCTTGAAGTTCCCAAAAAAAGTTCAAAACAACATTTAACTCCTGTAGCCTATTGGTGTTTACATCTTATATACGTTTCACTTTTGTCTGATAATCAAACCACAACCAGCACTGTTAAAAATGCACTGTAACTTTCTAGAGACGAAAAGTCAAATAAACAATTCAGTAGAGTATATATTGTTATGTGAAAAAAAAAAAAAACTGAAGTAACATCTTTCTGTGGAAACAAACAGAGCGCTAAAAAAAAGAAGTTAATTTTATGATCATGCAAGCTGCCTATAAAGTAAATAAAGTTAAGATTAAGGAACACTTTTTTGTCCCCGTAGGGAAATGTGTCCTCTGCATTTTTATTTTAATTTACCTTTATTTAACCAGGGAAGTCCCACTGAGATTCAGAATCTCTTTTGCAGGGGTGCCCTGGTGGAAGGGTCAGGGGAGCATTTATGGACATGTTTTAGTGGTAGGAGGAAACCTACGCAGACACGGAGAGAACATGCAAACTCCACATAGAAATATGACCCATCCTTCATCTCAGGAGGCAGTGAGCGCCACAGTGCAGCGCTTGGGGACCCATCTCCAGGTGTTCTTGGTCAGAACAACTTGAACTGTTGCTGGAGGATATTATCCTAACGTGCATGTTTTGGTTGGTGGGGAAACCGGAGTGCTTGGAGGAAACCCACCGTGACACGGTGAAGAACATGCAAACTCCACACAGAAAGCCTGGGCCATGGGGAAGTCGAATCTGCAACCTTTTAGCTGTGAGGCAAGAGCGTTATCTACTCTGCCACCTCTGACAAGTGAATAAATGCACATTTTTATTAATCAAACTTACAAAAACATGTTTTAAAAAGTCTATTTTGGTCAAAAAGCTACACATTGTACCTCTGAAACATTTTAAGCACATTTTTGTTTGATTTATTTCATCTGATCATAAGTAAAAAAAAATTGTCTTTGTCTTTGTGATGACGGTTACATAATATTTTGGGGCATTTGAAGCATGTGTCTGCTCTTTCAGTTGTCTCCGGCAGAAACTGCAACCTTCCTCCCCCTTCCCCTTCCCAACACATTCCCGACCTAAATTTCTGTTCTGCAAAATCCTGGTTCTTAGATTTTTTTTAAATTTATTTAGCAGTGTAAATTGTTTTAGATGTGTTTTTGCTGCCTTAAAGTTACGCAAAAACGAGAAAATAAATAAACAATGTTAAGTTTTGTTTCAGTCGGCTGGTTTAATTACACAAGAGAGCTGTAGAGGGAGCACTACCGCTGAAGTTAATCAGTTCAACTTCAAGTTTTGGCTTCAACCATGACTTTAGAACAGCTTTTTCCAGTTAGCAAAGTGAAACTGAGGTGGACACCCAAGCACAGCCAATCAGAACGTTGCTTTCAGCTCTATGGGAAAGAAAATAGTTATAACTGTATACTTTTAGACGGAAAAGATTAAGTATTTTTGTAGGCAAACTGGCTGTTATAAAACTGATCTCAGACTGTGACTGCGCTGACTAAACATTTTCCAGTGTTGTGTCTGTCCTTCAGCCTTCTACTTTGTGTCTTTTGTCCCGGTGAAGACCTTCAGAGCGACAGACTTTCTCACAGCTGAGTCTTGTGAAAGCAGTAGTCAGCGAGTTAGAGTGAGTTACATAAGACTTGTGTGAGTGTGGAGGAATGTCTCACACCTGGAATCTGACCCACCACTGTCGCCGCGGCTCAAATCAGGCTCTACTTTTCTGCTCTACTACATCCAGGATTTCACAAAGAATTCAGGCTAAATGTGATGTCTTGAGTGAGGAAAAGTTCTCACAAATATGTGCTTTTTTTGTGGAATAAAAACAACAAAATGACAAAAAACTTGCTTTCTATATTTGATCACAAAGTTACACAATGGGTGCACAGTAGCAGAGTGGTTAGAGTTCTGGCTTCCAAATAAGGAGGTCATGGGTTTGACTCCCGGGTTGGACCACATCAACATCTCACGATCTGGGTGAAGATTGCATGTTCTCCCCGTGTCATCGTGGGTTTTCTCCGGTTTCCTCCCACCTACAAAAACATGCATGTTTAGGTTAATTGTTAATTTCCCTTAGTGAGTGAATGAGAGAGTGATTGTTTGTCTGTCTAACTCTGTGACGAGTTGGCCACTGTCCAGGGTGTTCCCCGCCTAAGGCCCAAAGTCACTGGGATAGGCTCCAGTCACCCGCAACCTCTAATGTGATTAAGCGGTAGAAAATTAATGAGTTACACAATGCACCTAAAACCATCCAGGCCCATTTTTGTGTTATTAGCATATCAGGCAAGATTTTTTGCCCTGTGTAATTTCTTTTGCAGCCAGTAGGCGGAGTTGTTGCAGGATACACATGACTGTCATTGTCACTGTGGTTTCTTACACTGATTATTTTAATGCCTAATGGGATGGAATTTGATGAGAACAACGCAAATAATACATCATAATTTAACAGCCAAACAAAAGATTTATTTTTCTTTTAAATTATACCAGATGTTTTGTCCAGGGACATCAAGTTTACCTTAACCTTAAAAAAAAAATAGGGATACTCTATTGCAGGACTATTCAAATGGTGGCTTGGGGGCCAAATGCAGCCTATTAAGGAGTTTGTTTTGGCCCAGCATGAAAAAGTAGGTCATGAATCGCACTATATTTTATCATAGGCAATAAGGTCTGGTCTATGTACTCAGCCAGCCTGTTCTCACTGTTGTACTGTTGTTCTTAAATGCACATTTGTGTAACTTCACCTAATTGTCTTTTTAAAGCTTTTAAAGTTGTGGTAACTTACTTTTTAGTTGTAAATTAGTCAACTTTGTGCTTTCTACTAAAAAGTATAAGAAAAATGCTGCACTTCGTGAAAATAACAAGACCTGACTGCATACTGTCTGAACTGAATAATACAGATTTTTAGTTCTAATCACGAGTCGAATGCTGCGCTCTGATTGGCTGGGCTTGGGTGGGTAACTCTAGTTTCACTTTGTTGTTTGGAAAAAGACGTTTGTTGATTGTAATTACCAAAATGAATACATGTTGATATAAACCATGTGTCAAAGGATTTATGAGAAGAAGATGTCAGATTTAAAACATAGACCTTTAACCTTTAACTAAAGACAGTTGCAGCTCTTTCTTCTGACAATAGTTTGGTTTGAATCAAGCAAATGTGTCTCTTTTGCTCCTAAAAGTCACAGACCTGTAGTTTAGACCTTATAGTCCTGTTTTAAGTCCTGGCATATATTGTCTTTTTTAGCGAGTACACATGAGCAAGTTGCAACGAATGGTTAAAAAAGTAAACAAACTTACCTTAAAACAGTGTATAATTAGAGTGTGTGGTAACGATTACTAGTTTGGTGTTTAGTTCCTGAGATTATAAAATGCTTAATACCTTTTTTTTCTGGTTCATGAAAAAGTCTTCTTTGATAATTTGACATTTGGAGACTTGGTGGGAGAGAGTCACAAGACCTTCATGTGACAGAGTCAGGCCCCGAGGCACAAAAGTTTAAAAATGCATGTACAGTATGTACAGTTTGTAATTCTCAAGTCGTAGAAAAAAGTTTGCTAACACATTTACTTTAAAGGAGAAATACTGTATTAAGCTAATTTTACTTTTAGAGTTTTTAATCTTCTAATTAATACCTATAACACTTCACCATCCACTGATAAAATCTTTTCTCTAAATAGTGTTTGGTTGAAGCAAAGTGGGTACGCTTTCTGTGGGTTTAACTGCTAAGTTTAGGTCTGAAGTTACACAAATGTGCAAGTTTAGGTCTGGGCTTGGAGTTGGTTAGGATTAGGATTTTTTCATTAATAATAACACATTTTTGCATCCACCATAAAAAGGAGAAATTACGTGGTATAGAGGGATTATTGGTCTAGTGCGCGTGTCGCATGTCGCCTGCAGAAAGAGACACTGTCCATCTAGTTGGCTGGGGAAATTCTTTGATAAAAACAATAAAACAGGACGAAAGCTAGCTGGTCATGTCTGAACTGGTCTGACAGACGTCTGTCTGCTAAGGCCTGAGACAGTGTTTTTCTCTCCGTTTTTTTCACTCATCTCAATGTAAATCATAAAGATGAATTTGATTCACAAATGTTGATTTAGCAGCATAAACTTTTGTTTTCTCACAGTGACAAACTCTTGTAGTTAGCTGACAACAGCCCTGCTAGTGTTTGCTGCTTACAGCTGTGTTAATCAGCCGCGGCTCATTCTGATAACTTGTTGGTGTGCATCTCCCGTGTTGATAAACAAATAATCCATCTTTACATACACATTTAAATTTGTATGGTTTAAGCATTTCATTAAGATCGGACTCCAAGTTTTGAAAAATGTATCAACAGTAAAACTAACATCAAATCTAGATACATTTGAACAAGTGTCAATACTTTAGTAATAAATTATAAACAGGAGAAAATGTGACATTATCTGGAGCTTCACTCAGTGTGTTTGCATGATCAGAGAAATTAGACTAAAAAACTAACTCTATTTAGTTCACCTCTCAAATCGGTCAGATCAGTTTACATGCCAAGAGAGTAAACCCGATTACCTGGAGACATGTCCTGCTCTATCAGATTTACTACTCCATGGTTCAGACAACACTACGTTAAATAACCTAAATACTGTTAATATTAATAACTGTTTGTAATATTGTCTGTTTAATTACACACTGATCTTTCTGGACACGTTGAACTGTTTTAAACATGTAGTTAAATATGTGGCTGTGTACCAGTTTGTGCCTGGTGTCTGGTTTAAATCAGACTAGTTATCCTGTTTTCCTGGCCTCTATGAAAAAAGCTCCTGATTGTTATTAAAACACTGACATAAATATGATGATGGGGTTTATCAATAATGCAGAAATATTTAGGCCAAATTTTTGCTCTGTCCTGGTTTTAGTCAGAAATTAATGTATTTTTGACAGTTACAGAGGTAAATTTCATTTTTAAGCCGATATACTGTATTAACAATGCATTAAAACATCCATATAAATTCAGATTGTGCACATTTTTATAAATCAGATTGAAAAGGAATGCTAGTATCGTGACAACACTGAGCTAAAGTAATAGTTTAAGCAGTATTGCTGTTATAAACCTGTGAGACCTTTTGGAACACATTTGATACGTCTAAATTGTATTTCCTCAGTTTGTGTTTGGAGATCAGACAATGGAGCTTCAGTTTGGGCTGCTGAGAGTAAATGTGAAGGAAGTTATATAAGGGCAGGTCACGGGGCACTGATACTGAAGTAGTTCCTCGCTGTCACTGTTGGGAAGTAACATGTATGGGAAAAATGTTACGAATGATCAATTCTGTGAAACTGCAAAACACACAGTCAAAAATCAGTTCCTATCGTGCTCATCAGCCCTAAATGTTCCTGCTCTGGTACAGTGCAGTGGTGTGGGAGTAAAAGAAGCTTCAAAATAAGACCACTGTTCAAGTTTCTTTATTACATTTATTTAGATAATTGTTTATGAAATACTTTGTTCAAACTTTAACTTGAGCTTAAAAAGACCTAATATGTAAAATTTACTTTTCTGAATTTTTCACCTTGTTACAACAATGTTTTCTCAACACTAGTATAGTCAAAGTTCTATTTGGGTTGATTCCTGCATGTTTGAGATAATCTGTATTGTTCTGAAGCTGAAGCTCCAGTGTTCAAAAATCCCTGTTTTCACCCACCACCTACCCCGCCCACTGTATTTATAGCGAGATAAACTGGCAATAAATTTAGTATTTATTATTATTATTGTTTTTTAATCTGTGGCTTTTTAAAGTTGAATTTTACAGAGACAAAGATGATCCGTTCTGCCGTTTTGAATAGGAAGTCAGTAGACTTGTTTCTAAGCCATTTTAGATCATTTTTGTGTTTTACAATTAACAAAATGTAAATTATTGATCTGCATATGCCACTGTATCTACCTAATATATGGGAAAAATATACTAACAATGATAACAAGGTGGTTGACTGTCTTGTATCATAGTTGTCTCTAAAATCAGACAACTAAAAACCAAGACACTCAGTCCAATGGTAGAAAGGAAATAAGTTTTTATTTCAACATGGCTAACAAATAATTTTAAAAAAGTATTTCATCGGAAAACAAATCTTTACACAAATATCATAAATAGGCAAAAATTAAAATATGATCCAACTAAGTATTTTATTATCAGCAAACATAGAAGTAAATACATATGATTGCACACAGTACACAGATTCTTGGTGCATTTTTGCATCTTTGCCATGATAGAGACTTTTTAGTTTTCTCCAAATACATTGCTTCTTGGTTTGTAGTTGTCTGATTCTGATGCACTTACTATCCTATTCATGATGAAGTAGTAACATCTGTCTAAAGAATACCTTTCCAACAATGGAATTGCTGTATCCACTGTAGTTGGAGCCCAGTCTACAAAGAAAACCTAGATATACAACGAAATGTCAAAAAACGTACATTAAGCAAGTTTTAACACCTTTTTTTTCTTTAATCAATATGTTATGAGAAACAAACTTAACGTTTGGCTTTTTTAACATCTTGAAGTCGAAAAAGAGAAGAAATTTCAGAGCTCATCATTTCCTGCTTCTGTGCAGTGCAGTTTTCCCTCTGCTGCCTTTTTTTGTCTCATTCAGATTTTTCTTTTTGACACTCTTCTTCTGAAAATTTCTCAAAATGGAATTGATTAACTGGTCACTCAGGCACGATTGACAAGGCAGGTGCACCGGCACAACCTGGCTGCCTTATTTTTATGTGGGCTACACACATGACATTAGGAACAGCTGTCGCGTGTAGCTCATGTGTGTCTATGTCTCTGTCTTGAGGAGATTTAATATTTGAACTAGCAGGCTTCCCTTTCCTCGGCCTCCTCGACCTTTCTGTGTGTTTGCATGTTTCTCCTGTGTCTGGGTGGGTTTTCTCCGGGCTCTCCGGTTTCCCACAACCAATAACATGCTATGTTAGGGTAGGTCCTCTGAGCTATAGTCCTGACCAAGCAACACACTGGAGATGGATCCCTGTGGCCATCCCATCACTGCTCCTGGAGAGCCAGAGCATTGAGGGATGGGTCAAATGCAGAGGACACATTCTTACGGGACAATAAAGTGTACCTTACCTTACCTTATACAGGTTAAGAACACCCCCCCCCCACACACACACCACACACTGACGCTCAATACCCATCTTGCCCAATTTGTTATGTGCTATTGTATGTATGATTTGCAAGACTGTATTTAACTCTAGCAAGGACTTTTAGCAGGCATTTTGAAACTTGTGGCCCAAGATTTGCTCAAAACCTAAATGTTTTGTTGCAATTCAGTCTATTGGAGCACTTTGTAAATTGCACCTGTAAAAGTACTTTATAAATACTTACTTACTTGATCAGTTTGCTCTCTAAATGCACAAACTTTCATCTAATCTGCACCTTAAGATGTTTTATTTTTTTATTATTATGCACCAAGCTTCCTATTATACTGTGCTTAACAAGATTTTTGACCAGAAAGTCAAATTGTTCCCATTTAAATCTTACGTTTTGTGAAATTTGTCCCTGCAGTGTCTTGCCTTAAAATAAACTTGTGCATGATTTAGACGGGACGGAGAAACTGGAGCAGCAGAACTATCACCAAAGCAAGTCATTACCACCCTGGCCCAGATTAGTCTCAAATATAACCTATAATTGAGTTTAATATACCCATAAACACCGGGACTCCTCGTGCACTGACCTACAGACGAGCTGGGTCACAGGCAGTGGTCCTGCTGGGAGTTTTAAGTCCTGCTCCAGTCCTGTTCAGTCCTGGTTCAGTCCTAATCCTCTGGTGATCCTGGTGAAGTACACAATGTCCTGACCTCCAGCCTGACTTACATAAACGCAGCCTCCTTATGGATCTGACTCTGTTTGTGAGAAAAAAAACACTTCACAAGGACAAGGACGACATCTGTGATTTAGATTTCAAATACTGCATTTAGTTACATTGTAAATATAATATAAGGCAGTAGAACTTAAAAATGGAAAGTACAATTTTTGCCATAAAGTTTTGTTAACTTTAACTCATGAGTTTCTCTGGTATTCTCTCTCCACCTTCTTTCTTTCTCTCCCCCTCTCTACTCTCAGTCTCCTTTTTCTCTTTTTCTTCCTCTTTTCTCTCTTTCTCGATCTCTCTTCTCTCTCCTCTCTCTTCTTCCCTCCCTCTCTCTCTCTCTTTCTCTCTTTCCTCTCTTTTTCTCTTACTTCTCTCTCTCATTTTCCTGTTTTCCCCCTCTCTCTTCTTTCCTCTCTCCTCATCTCTCTCACATCCCCTTCTCTCTTCTCTCCTCTTTTTTTCTCTTTTCCTCTCTCACCCCTCTATCTCCCTCTTTCTTTCTTTTTTCTTTCTTTCTTTCTTTCTTTCTTCTTTCTGCTCTCTCTTTTTTCTTCTTTCTTCTCTCCTCTTTCTTCTTCTCTTTCTTTTTCTTTCTTCTCTGCCTCTCTTTTCTCTTCTTGCTTCCTTCCTTCTTTCTTCTTTCTCCTTCTTTCTTTCTTCTAATCTTCTTTCTTCTGTCTGTCTGTCTGTCTCTTTCTTTCGTTCTTCTCTTCTTTTTCTTGCTCTCTCTTTTTCTCTCTACCCTTCTCTCTCTTCTCTCTCTCTCTCTCAATTACTTAAAAGTATAAGTTGAAAATCTTCAATATAAGTCCAAGTTTTTCTTCATTAAAGAAACCAACAGACGTGATGTTGATGTTTACACTGATGTTTTGGTTCTCAAGAGGATTATCCAATCAGAGAGCAGAAACGAGCATCACATGACTCTCTCAGTTGCGTAGTTTGTTGTAGCCTGAAGCTGATTTTGAACCATGAGTCGCGGAACTGTTTGAGTTGAACTGATGCTGCACCAAGACTAACTGTCTGTGATAGGCTTATGTAATTGTTTCCATACAGTCCTCATTAGAAACCACTTTGAGATTTAAATTGATTATTACTTATTGCTGTCTGAGATGGTGTCAGGTGATCACACAGAATTCATGGCTACCTTATTTCTGATTTGGATTAGTTAGTTGCTCCTATCTTCAAGTTTGAGTCATTTGACTCCCTGGAAATCCAAGTTCAGCTGTGTTTGTAGCTTTTTAAGAGCTTAGTTGTGTATCTTACATATAACAGTTACTTTGACAAAGTTTATATGTATACCTTATTTATATTTTCCACAGTCAACAAAAACATGGGAATTTATAATTAAATCTTTGAGCTCAACATTTCTCAGCTCTGAGCTGTACAATAGTTTATTAAAGTGGGGTAGCTAACTTTTTTTAGTTGTAAATTAGATAAACTTTGTGCTTTCCAGTAAAAAGTATATAGTAAATACAGTACTTTGTAAAAAAATTAGACCTCTGTGTACTGTCTGAACTGAATAATACAAGAATTTTAGCTCTAATCAGGAGCTGAATGCTGCTCTCTGATTGGCTGAACTTGGGGGCGGTCACTCCAGTTTCACTTTGTTGTTTGTAAAAAGACGTTTATAAGCCAAAAATGCAACCAAAATGAATACATATCATTATTAACTATGTGATAGAAGGATTTATGAGAGGAAGTTGTCAGATTTAAAACCTAAATTGTGTTAGTGAAAATCAGCTACCCACCTTTAAGAGATAAATTTGGTGTTTTTATGGAGGTTTAGCTGACATTTAGCTAAGATAAACATATTTAATGGATCGAACATATATATTCAGTGTTTGTCCTTGTATGCGTTGCCAAGCATTAAAACCATTTGTGTCCTTGTGCAAGATTATCTGACCATGTGCATGTGAATTTTGAGTGACTCTGACTCAAATTGATTATGTGTTATTTTAATTTTTAAAATACCACAAAACACTTTTATTTTCTAAAAATTGTGTTTTCTTTGATATCACAATAATATTAAACTTTAGCCAAAAACACACTTGGATAAAAGTATCTTTTTAATCCAAAATAAATCAATAATGTTTTTGCCACAATTAATAAACCTTACTAATCTTCTTAAAGGTGCACTGTGTAACTTTCATGTGACAACTCGTCTACACAATTCAGCAGAATTAGAAAAGTTAACACTGTACATTTGGACACTCTAATAGAGAGAAATATAATTTATGCTATATTATTTAAAATTCATCTGAAGAACAGCTTTCTATGAAACAAACATGAGTGAGCCTCCTTCTTCAAATAACAGTCCATTTTGTGGCCATGTAAGTCTGTTCAAAGCAAAAACTCAGATGTTTATCATTTATTTAGTGTAACAAAAACATACAAAAAACATATACTTGAACAAACCCTTTATTATTTTTTCTAGCATGTTTTCAGATTAAAAATGCATCTGCCAACTTCTTTGTCTTTTCTGACTTATTTCTGTGGAAATCCTGTTTCCTTTGCTGTAATTTTCCACAACGAGGCATCATCAATGAAGAATGCTCCAAACTAATAATTTAACTTTTTTATTTCAGTGAGATTATGCATTTGATTTTTCATCCTCATCGAACAGTGCCACAAGTGCTTTATGTTTTTATTTATATATTTTCTATTGATTCTACTGGTTTTACTGTTTGGGACTAGTAGGTCAAACTGTATATTTATCATACTGTAGTTTTGCTTTTATCTGTGAAGCACTTTGGAAACGTTTTGTTTATGAAATGTGCTATATAAATAAAGTGGATTTGGAAGTCTTTCCTTGTTTATGAAGATATGCAGTGACTTAATTTCTTAATCTAAATATATGCTATAGCTGCATGGGATTATTTTATATGAGTCGGACTGTCTCATCTATGACCTGCCATTTCTTTAGGTTTGCTGCCACATGTCTCTCCAAACATTTGCATCTCTTTGAATATCAACGAGACACATCTGGCATTTCCCGCGGTGTGTTTTCAATTATGTTACACATTTGTCCAGCCCAGGCACGTTGTCGTTATGTAACCGCTTCGAACCAAACAGAAACTCTAAGCAACATTAAAGCCGTTTTATTCTTTACTGTCGTGTTGTGGGAAAAATATGTTACCTTAGGTCTAAATGTTCTCTAAAAATGATCAAAATAAGCTCTCTCTTCATGGACTTAACTGAGGATAGATTTATGTATTGGATGAATCTTATACTGTGACTTGCAGAGACATGTTTAATAACACTGGAAGAAAAATCAGGGAGCTGGTAGACCTTTAATGAGAAAGGTTTTGGTGCTGCAGGGCTATTCCACTCAGCACGTTTGTCCATGAAACAAGTTATATTTAAACAACATAATCATTAAATGAACTATACAGACAGTTTGTATAATCCTTTTTTGTAACAAAGGAACAAAGCAAGTCATTTGTTTTCACGTCTAAGTCTCAAAGATTGGCTAAAAAACGCACGGTGTGTACAAAAATAAAGATAAAACCATTCTTTAGAACATTCTTATTGGGGAAAAAATATGTTTAATGCGATACACTTAAAAAGGTTTGCAACGGAGCAGCATGTCTAAGGAAACGTACAGTAGGAGGACCTGCTCAAAGTCAAATATTAGCTCATTATGTGTCCATAAAAACCTGCTCAGACGAAAGTAACACCTTTTTTGTAGTTTATTTAGTGTCACAAAGACATCTAAACTGCACAAAACTAATTTTAATGTGGTGTTTGTCTGTTTTATTTTTTTAATAAGCTGCTGCAACAAATCATTTCTGAAAAGAATTACTAAAGAATCTATCTAGTTGTCTAAACTCGGTACAAAATAT